>PVLC010048874.1:0-10630 GCA_004027655.1 Graphiurus murinus | reverse complement strand
GGATACTTCTACGCTGGCCAGGCCTGAACCACATCCTTCATCTCCTGGTGCTCTGTCTGGCTGTTGTGTGAACACTGGCACCGCTCACCAGGCTCCCAGCTGCTGCCTCCCACAGGACTCTTGGACTCGACTCTACCTGTGTACTTAGGAGGTAGCAAACTCTCAGGAAGACTGCAGGTACATTTTTTTGCTTTCTTCCATGTGGTTCTCTCTTTCCCGAGATTTTGTCCCTCAGATCCCAGATACTTTGGTTACCCCTGTTCCTGCCGCTCAGCCCTATAGGACTGCTGCTTTCTGCTGGGATTACCTGCCCCTAGGCCGTGAACTGGAGCGTGCCCTTGGGGAACAGTCAGAGTGGACCCAGAGCTCACTTCTGTGTGCTTCTCCTCTCAGGATGGCAGTTCCCCAGGTAATGACTGCACTGCTTGCTCTCCAATGCCTCTCAACAGTTGTTTTATCTATTCTGACAAGCTTTTAAGCTTCTTTTTATTTTTGTGGACAGAATGTTACTCCAGTATCAGCTACTATATCATGGCCCAATATAGTCTTTTGAAAGAAGGCCATTTCCTATCAAATAGAGGTTAACCTCAGTTCCTAATAAAAGCAGGATACTGGTTTAGATGAGCTGTTCAGCTTTAGCCAGATCTTTGGTTTCACTCAAAACCAAAGGCTACGAGGGCTTATGCAAGGGGGAGATACATGAAAACCCAACATGGGCAAACTGGAAGGATAACCACAAGGCGGAGGAAAAAGGCACCTTCTAGTTTAAATCTGCCAAATTTTGTTCTGTTTCCTGAGCAAGGGTTTCGCCCATGAGTTAAATGCTTAGGCTATCTTCTGAGTTGTGTGACTACTATTTTCTCTACTAACAATAAGAAGGCAAAACATCACATCGAGAATTTCTCCTACTCAAAGAAAAGCTAAAACACAGACTTAGCCTTAAGGGCATCTGTCTTACTCACGCTGCCCTGCAGTTGGCGTCCGTACCTCTGACTGCCTGCCTGCTACTTCTGCTTGGACATGCCCTCCTTCCTGTGATTGTGTTCCTGCTTAAGTTCATGTCACTGCTTTCTCTCTAGTCAACCAGACAAAATATTTATATTCCATGACACCTGAAAGAACCTATCTTCTCTGTGAAACTTCCTGGTCCCTTCAAATACCAGCAGTCTCCAGCCAGTCTCCTTTCCAATGAAACACACAGCACTGAGGGCCTGATCATTCAAGTGAGTCCTGGGCCACACTGCTTGCTAACTGCCGCCTGTGGCTTCAGACAGTCACTCTTCTCTCTCCAGCTAGATCATGAGTTCCCTGGGCATAGACTAGCCTTTTACCTTTTTCCTTTTTTTTTTTTTTAGCATCTTTGCAAATGTTAGTATTTTACCTGCTGCAAAGCATATTCTCATGATCTCATCTGCTTTTTATATCCAGCTTGCTACTTATTTGAGGGCAGATGCAAGTTTCACTTTAAATGTGAGGAAAAGATGTTAAACCAGCAGAATCAAAATTCTAAACCCACAAATCCTAACTCCCAATTCAGACTTTTTCTCACTTCATTCTGGAGTGTTAAGAGTACCAGCATGGTGTAGGTTTTAGGAAATGGTCCTGTTTCAAGAAACTGAGCAATATGAAACTTTACTAAGAAGCATGGGCATAAATACACATATATCCTGAATAGTTACCTTCTTTTCTACCCAAATCTTAAATCATATTCAAATTAAACCATATTCAAACTTGAGCATTCCCAAATCTTTACACTCACAAGAATCCAGTGGAGAGTAGTGCTTGGGATGAGTAGAAAACAGAGGATTGGTAGCAAATCCACCTAGAATAGCAGTCAAAGGCACTACTGTGGAACAAAGCCTCCAACTCAAGATGTCTCAAATCAGCCAGGTGCAGTGGTACACTCATGTAATCTCAGTACCAAAAAAAAAAAAAAAAAAGGGCTGGGGGTATAGTTAGGAGGTAGAATGCCCCTGGGTTCAATCTTCAGTACCAAAAAAAAAAAAAGATGTCTCAAATCGTCTCTCCCTGTCCACACACTGCAATCTGCTGGGGAAGGAAGCAAGTGCTGCCAAGGATCACAGCTCAGATGACTTGGCCTGAGCCCAAGGGAGCGTCTCAGGCTTAATTGTTTCTGCAGGACTGCTGTGACACCTTGAAATGTTCAAAAGGCATCATAATTTCCAGCCCCTCTAGGACATGAGGCAGCTACTTGTCCACAGAGAGGAAGGAGTTTTCAGCTATGTTGCCAATGTACAAAAGCACCTCTGTTCTCACCTAGAGACCAAACATATGCTCATTAAGTCCCCCTCGGCCCTAAAAACAAAACAAAACAAAACAAAAAATAAACCATGAGCCACATTTATAGATATTGAGGAAGTATGAATGAGGGGTTCTTCAGCAGTTACGCAAACTCCCTGTCACTCTAAACTGTGGCTGCTACACGGAGAAGAATTAGTCACATATAAATGGGCCATACCATACCATACCTCGGAAAAAGCATTTAACTTTTCTTATAAAATAGATAGCACTGTGATTGTAAAACATGAAGATTTCATAGCATAAGAACTACAAAATTCCTACAATACTGTGCAACATGAGAAGCTCCTAGAGGGCAGCTATCATAAGCAAACAGGAACTTCAAACTGAAATTGCTATTTCAGTTTGTACATCAATTAAAGGAGATTAATGCCTTGATTTTCAGTATCATAAAGCAAATAGGGTTAGCAGGAATAGAGGTTTGAGAGAAGCCAGTGTGGCGTGGTGGAGGGAACGGAGGTGAGGGAGCAGTGTGCACGATACTAAGCTCCAACACCCATCTCTGCTTTCTGAGAGAAACTTAAGGTGGAGATCACATCTCACAGAGCTGTGAAGACTCAATGACTTGAGGTCTACAAGCCCCTCACTCAGCTCTAGAGCAGCAGATGACACGTCTCCCAACACTTACACCCACCTGTGCCCTTGGGGTGTTTGTCACGTACAATACATGCAACACTTGGTAGCATGTCTCGGAGTGAGAACAGATAAAGGAGAGGAGGAGAAATGGAACGGCATCCCATTGTTACCCTCTATTCATTCCAATTCCTGAAGACAGTGGAGAAACCCAACTAGTCATAGAACAGCTAGAAATAATAAAATAAGCCAGCCTTGGTGGTGGAGGCTGAAACAGGAGGATCACAGGTTCAGGCCAGCACATGATAAATTAGGGAGGCCCTGACTCAAAATTAAAAATAAAAATAAAGGCTAAGGGTTTAGCTCAGTGATAGAATGTCCTTGGGTTTAATTCCCAAACAATAATATGTATCTGTCCCAATTTCCAAGTGCAAATGCTATCCAAATACCTGACAATGACATGTGAGTGCAGATGAGCTCTTACATGCACGGAGCTCTAGTCCCCTCTCCCAAACACCAGATGGTCCAACAGAGAGGACCATCCCCCTTCTGCTGAGGATGGAGAAAATCACAAGATAACATGAAACCCAATCAAAATGAAAAAACAAAACAAAACAAAACAACAAAAAAAACCACCACAAGCCTACAAAAACCACAACTCTTCTCAGCCCATTAGAGAGCTGAGGTTATAAGGCAATCAAAGAAACCAAACTTCAAAAGGTAGCGAGCCCCTCTGTGGCAAGCTTTCCATCACTATAGCAAATATCTGAGACAATCAACTTACAAAGAGAAAAGGGTTACTGTGACTCACAGGTTTAGTCCATGACTGGTTGGCCCTGTTGTCTTGGGCCACTGGCAGGGTAACACATCTTGGGGGCCCAGATAGGGGACACATCACTCACCTCATGGCTGGGAAGTGAAAGAGAGAAAGAGAAAGGGACCAGGGTCCCACTATTCACTTCAAAGGCATACCCTTCAAAGACCCTCTCCAAGATCCAGACAAAGATCCCCTGCTTCTGGGAGAGGAGCGACCAACTGCACCTAGGGGAGTGGAGTCCTTCCAGCTCCAGCCACTGCTCCCAGGGTGGGGGAAGGATGTAAGGAAACTCCCTGCCCCACTATCAGCCTTACAAGAAGTCCACCTCTGTAGGACAGTCAGGACCTCTTCCCTTCACCAAGGCAAAGTACGCTGAGGTAGGAGTAGAAGGAATAGCCATCTGGCCCAGAAGGACAGGCAGGAATGCTGGCCCAGGTTGGGTCCCACACTGACAAAGGGTAGCAAATGTCTAGCCCAACACCCTCCAGGTGAAGGGCAATAGGAGTTGCCATGGGGAAGGAGCAGGAACACTGAGAGACTGCCAGCCTTGAGTCCCAGCAAAAGGGCCCACAACTGAGGCTGACAAGGGCACAGAGAGTCCCACTGCCCCACCATGAACCAAGCACCAAGTACTAAGGAAGGAGGAGCAGGAATGTGAAGAAAGGTGTGGGCAAGGCCTGCTGAAAGTGGAGGGCCAGGAGGCAACTCTGAGGAGAACTCAGGTGGCTGGGCCCACAGTAAACTCAAGGTGGCTGCAGCACCTGAAGTTTGTGGCATGCAAAGCACCCATCCCCACCCCATTACTGAGTAAACTGAGTCAGCCTCCCACTCTGGTAGCCTAAAGAAGTCTATCCATTACTGAACATGATATTTACCTTAGCCCCTTCTATTTTCTGTACATAATATTCATCATTCAATAAAAATTTACCAGATACAGAAGAAAACAACCAATTATCATAAGATAAACTGTCAACAGAACTAGACCCAAAGATGACTAAGATGTTGGAACTATCAGAGAGGAACTTTAAAAGAACAAAGTGGAAGTATCAAAATACTTGACTTCAAAATATATTACAAAACTACAGTAATCAAAACAGTATGGTACTGACATAAAAACAGATGTACTGACAAATGCAGCAGGATAGGAAACCCAGATATAAATTCATACATTTAAAGCCAACTTATTTCCACCAAAGGTACCAAAAATATATACTCAAAAATGGACATACTCCAAAAAATAGTGCTAGAAAAACTGAATATCTACAGGCAAAAGAATCAAACTTGACCTTATTTCTCATCATATACAAAAACTGGATTAAACAAGTAATTATAAGACCTGAAATTATGAAACTATTGGAAGAAGACATAGAGGAAAGAGTTTTATGACTAGGCAAGGACTTTTTTGATAAGACTTCAAAAGCATAGGCAACAAAAGAAAAATAGACAAATGAAGTTATATCAAACTAAAAAGTATATGCATAGTGAAGAAAGTAATAGACAGAGGGAAAAGACAACCTGCAGAATGTAAGAAAATATTTGCCAACTATGCTTCTGATAAGGTGTCAATATCCAAATTATATAAGGAACCCACCTCTATAGCAAATAAATCCAAGTAATCCAATTTTAAAAATGGATAAAATTGACTAGACAAATGGGGTTGGTGTGTATCTCAGTGGTAGAACACTTGCCTAACACTCGCCTAGCATGCTGGTTTGGTGACCAACATAGGAGGAGGAGGAGAAAAGATAAATGGCCAACAGGTGCATGAAAAAAGTTCAGTATCTCCAGATAGATTTCCGGAAGAATTCTACAAAATCTTTACAGAAGAACTAAACCAAATACATCACAAGTTATTCTGTGAAATCAAAAGAGGTGGAATTCTTCCAAACTCCTTCTATGAGGCCAGTATCACCTTACTACTAAAACTAAATAGATACCTCAAGAAAAGAAAATTACAGATCAATATCATTGATGGACATAAATGCAAAAATAATAAACAAAATACTAGCCATGCACATTCAAAACCGCAAGAAAATGTACACCATGACCAAGTTGGTTTCATCCCAGGAAAGCAAGGCTGGTTCAACATACACAAATCAATACATGTTATTCACCATATAAATAGAACAAAAGTCACATGATCATCTCAATAGATGCTGAAAAAACATTTGACAAAATCCAACACCCATTCATGTTAAAAACACTGCAAAAAATTGGAGTAGAAAGAACTTACCTCAACATCATTAAGGTATTATGCAATAAATCAAAAGCCAACATCATATTTAACAGGGAAAAACTGCAAGAATTCTTTTTAAAGTCAGGAATAAGACAAGGATGCCCACTATCACCATTCCTTTTCAATATAGACCTTGAGACTTGCCAGAGCAATAAGACAAGAGAAGGATATCAAAGGAATTAAAATAGGAAAGGAAGAATTAAAATTATCTTTACTTGCAGATGACATGATCCTATATCTAGAAGACCCAAAAAACTCAACCAAAAGACTATTAGAGCTGATTAATAAATTCAGCAAAGAGCTGGGCGTGATGGCACATTCTTGTAATCCACATACTTGGGAGGCTGAGACCAGAGGATCCGGGTTCGCAGCCAGCCTCAGCTGCTTAGTGAGGCCCTCTGCAACTTAATGAGACCCTGTTTCAAAATAAATTAAAAAAAATAGGATTGGGGGTGTAGCTTGGAGATAGAATGTCTCTGGGTTCCATTCCCAGTACCACAAACAATAAAATAAAATAAAAAAATAAATTCAGCAAAGTAATAGGATACAAAATCAACCTAAAAAAATCAGTAGCTTTTATATATATGCCAACCATGAGTCCACTGAGAAAGAAATTCAGAAAACAATTCCATTCACAATAACCTCAAAACCAATAAAATACCTAGGAATAAACCTAACCAAGGAGGTAAAAGACCTCTACAATGAAAATTATAAAGCACTAAAGAAAGAAATTGAAGATCTTAGAAGATGGAAAGATCTCCCTTGCTTTCGAATAGGTGGAATAAATATTATCAAAATGGCCATCCTACCAAAAGAGATCTACAGAGTCAATGCAATCCCTAACAAAATATCAATGTCAATCTTCACAGACCTAGAAAAATCATTCATAAATTTCATATGGAGAAACAAAAGACCCAGAAGAGTCAAAGCATTCTCAGCAATAAAAACCATGCAGGAGGCATCACAATTCCTAACTTCAAATTATACTACAGAGCTACAGTAATAAAAAACAGCATGGTATTGGCACAAAAACAGACACATAGAACAATGGAACAGAACAGAAGATACAGAAACAAATCCACACACTTATAGCCAATTGATTTTCTACAAAGGTGCCAGACACATACGTTGGAGGAAAGACAGGCTTTTCAACAAATGGTGTTGGAAAAACTGGTTATCCAGTTGTAGAAAAAAATGTAACTAAATCCTTACTTCTCACCCTGCACAGGAATCAACTCAAGATGGATCAAAGTCCTAGAAGTTAGACCAGAGACTGTGAAGCTACTAGAGGAGAGCATATGTTCAACACTCCAACATAGAGGTGCAGGTAGAAATTTCCTCAACACAACTCCCAAAGCTCAGGAAAATAAAACAAGAATTAATAAGTGGGATTGCATTAAACTAAAAAGTTTCTGCTCACTAAAGGAAACCATTAAGAGTCTAAAGAGAAAGCTTACAGAATTGGAGATCTTTGCCAGCTATCCCTCTATATATTAGAGGACTAATATATAGAATCAAAGAACTTAAAAGACTTTACTCTAAAAAAAAATCAAATAACCCAACAAGAAATGGACAATTGAATTGGATAGACACTTCACAAAAGAAGAGATAAAAATGGCCAATAAATACATGAAAAAATGTTCAACATCATTAGTACTCAGGGAGATGCAAACCAAAACTACACTGAGATTCCATCTAACCCCAATCAGGATGGCAATCACCAAGAAGTCAAAAAATAATAAATGTTGGCAAGGATGTAGGGAAATTGGAATTCTTCTACACTGTTGGTGGGATTGCAAATCAGTTCAGCCACTTTGGAGATCAGTGTGAAGATTCCTCAGAAAACTGGGAATGGATCCACCATATGATTCGGCTATACCACTCATGGGTATCTTTCCAAAGGGGCTGAAATCAGAGAACTACAGTAATATATGCATACCCATGTTCATAGCAGCACAATTCACAATAGCCAAATTATGGAACCAACCCAAGTGTCCATCAACAGATGAATGGATTACAAAACTATGGGAAATACACACAATGGAATTCTACTCAGCAATAAAGAAAAAAAATTATATCATATTCAATAAAGTAGAAGGACTTGGAGAACATTAAGTTAAGTGAGATGACCCAATCACAGAAAGTGAAGGGTCATATGTTCTCTCTAATATGCACAAACTAGGGAGTAATTGGGAAACCAGAAGGACTTCAGATAATGGAGGAGAAACCTCAGTAGAGCCAGGGAGGTGGTCTAGGGGAAAGGGAGGGGGAAGAGTGAGGTTCACTAATGGAATTACTACAATCAGCTATGTATACATATGTGAAAATACCAATGCCAATCTCAATACTCTGTATGGGGAGGGGGGAGATGGAGAAGCAGGAAAGGGGTTACCAAGTGCTATGTGCATGTATGTCAATGTCAACATGATTTATATTATGATGTGAGACTATAATGCAACAATTAAAGCATATTTAAAAAAAAGAAAAGTTCAATATCACTGATCATCAGGGAAATGTACATTGAGACTCCAATGAGATGTCACCTCACACTGGTTAGAATGGCTATGATCAGAAAGAAAAAAGTAACAAATGCTGGTAAAGATGTGGAGAAAGGGAAATTCTTATTACAGTGTTGGTAGGACTGTGAATTACTACAATCATTGTGGACAATACAGAGAATCCTCAAAAAATGAAAACCAGAACTCCATACATCCCAGTAAACCCATTACTGGGTATGAATCCAAAGGAAATGAAGTCAGTATGCCGAGGGACACCAGAACTCCAGGTCTACTGCAGCATGAGTCACAGCAGCCAAGATGTGGAGTCAACCTAAGTGTCCATCAATACACAAATGGGGTTTGAAATGTGGTGTACATACACAACAGAACACTATGCAGATAGCAAAAAAAAGAAAAGAAAGAATGAAATCCTGTCATTTCTGATAACATGGATGATCCTGAAGGACATCATGTTAAGTAAAATAAGCCAGGCACAGAAAGACAAATACCACATGGTCTCACTCATATGTGGAATCTAAAAAAGTTGGTCTCATAGAAGTCGAGAGTAAAATGGTGGTCGCCAGGATAGGGAAATAGGGAGGGTTGTTCAACAGGTATAGTTAGATGCAGTTTGATAGGAGAAATAAGCTGTGGTACTCCATTGGATGGTAAGATGATGACAGTTAACAGTGTGCTGTGTATTTAAAAATAGCTAGAAGAGAGCATTTTGATTATTATGAAAAAGTGATAAATGAAGTGATGGATAATTCAATCATTTGTTTGAGTTGACAGATAATTCAAGTGGGTAACGCAGTCACTGCACAGTATTTATATGTGTTGAAACACCACACTCTGGCCCACTAATACTCACTATCTGCTAGTCAAGATAAAATGAAACTAAAAGCAAAAGCAGAGCAGAACACCCAAGAACTGTGTGATAACATCACTCTACGTGCTTACCATTGAAGTCCCAGAAGAAAGGAGAAAGGGGAATGAGAATAAGGCAAGAAATATATTGAAAGGACAACTGCCAAGGATTTTCCAAAATTAATGAAATCAACAAAAGAGACCCAAGAACCTCAAAGAACAAGACAGATTAAATAAAGCATTCACCTTCTCCCTCAAGAAGTTTACGAAAGAGCTGCACTATTGAAAACCCAAAAATACCTTCTCTATCTGAGCAACCAGGAGATTCAAGAGATCTGCACTGTAGGAAACTTTGTCTTAACACACTAACACTGACAGACCATTTATCTCAGGTAAAGGGCTGGAAAATATTTCCATGCTTCATGGGTTTATTTTTCAAAGCTGGTTTTAAAGGTGAAGCTGAAAACTTCCAAAGGGGTTCTAAGCCTTTCAAAGATATGTACCAGAGACTCAGCATCTCATTTTCCTTCCGAATATCCCAAAGCCTCAGGTCCCAGTTCCAGGCTCATCAGGGTTTCACTGTGCTCCTCTCCTACCTGTAAAGGGAGGCTGCAAGAGCAGGGCACTCGCCGCAGTCCCCTGGTAGCCTCACAACAGCCCAGAGGTTCCGCATCTAAGGTGTGTGTGTGTGTGTGTGTGTGTGTGTGTGTGTGTGTGTGTGTGTTTACTGGGGATTGAACTCAGAGGCATTCTACCTTCGAGCTACACCTCCAGCCCAATTTTATTTCTTATTTGGAAATAGGGTCTCACTAGGTTGATGAGAGTCTCACTACTTGCTGAGGCTGTCTTAGAACCTGTGATCTTCCTATCTCAGCCTCCCAAGTACTAGGATTACAAGCATGTGCCACCATGCCTGTCTTGCATCTGAGCTTTAATAATCTTCATTTGACAGCTGGAAAAACTTGGTAGTGAGGCCAAATTATACTCCAAACATTCTTATTTCTAGGTGAGAATTACTGTAAGCAAAACTTTTTTGTTGTTTATTCTTTTGCTATTCTGCTGTTGTAAACATGAGTATCACAACTTACATAAAACTAGAGAGGGAAAAAATGTGAGCAAAACCTCTCAAAGACATTTCTCATGGCCTGGTGGTTCTGTAAACACACACTGGGCCTATGTCACTAGTTTCTCCAGAGAAGAAAAGGAAGGTCACAGACACTGGATACATCTTGACTTTTTGGTAATTTATTTACATTTGAAATATCTTATATGGTACTCACAGGAGTTCTACACAAAGCCACAGCTTTGTCTATATAGGAG
>PVLC010048873.1:0-10618 GCA_004027655.1 Graphiurus murinus | reverse complement strand
TTTCATTAAACCCATAAAAGCCCCAAGATAGTCATTGTCTAAATACAGATATTGCTTTCATTTGTAAGCCGCCTAATTCCTGCAAAAAAATGGATTTAAGCTTTATCTATAATCCATGCTCTGTCCTCCTGCAGGGTTTCAGTGGGTCCATGATATGACAAAGCCAAGAAGATCTATCTTTTGTTCTTCTTCACACATAGGAGAAGATAAAACAGTCTTTCATCTTTGCCCTGGGGAGGTTTGAAGCCCCAGACACAAAAGGCACAGAGCAAAATGAAGACACCAGCTCTGGCAAATCTGAGTGTAAAGGTCAGTGCTGCCTACTCCCCCACATGGGGTCTCCCACCCTTGAGCCAACTTCCTAAGACCCAGTAAGGATGGATCTAGAGAAACAGGATGTGGTGGAGAGACCCCAGGTATGCCATCAGACACAGCTAACAAGTTTTCTGCCTAGGGCCAAAATGAGAGAAAAGGAAATCCTAGAAATCCTGTTTCATTCCATGGCTATAGCAATACCCCCATTGCCTCTGCAAGAACCTGTATATGTGAGGCTCAGGTGAGAAGATCTTATTTTGGAGTTGGACAGACTGAACATAGATCCTGGCTCAGCTACTAATTAGCAGGGTGACCTGGGCAAAACACAGTGCCCATCTGAGTCTCAGTTTCATCATCTGTAAAATGAGTGATTATAGGATATGCTGAGCATAGTGCATACAATTCAAAACTCCTGCTCTGCAAAAGACAATGTCAAGAGAAATGGAAGACAAGCCATGAGTTGGGAGAAAATATTTACAAATGACACATCTGGTTAAGAACTGTTATCCAAAATATACAAAGAAGTCTTAAAACTCAAAAATAAGAAGACAAGCAGCCTGATTAAAAATGGGCAAAATCCCAAAACAAAAATCTCACCTAAAAAATATATGGATGGTCAGTAAGCACATGAAAAGATATCAACATCATATGTCATTATAGAATTACAAATTAAAGTGAGATACCACTACACACCTACGAAAATGGCCCAAATCCAAAACACTGACAACATTGATGAGAATGAGGAGCAATAGTAGAGTGACTTTAAAAGATAGTTTGGCAGTTTTTTTCAAAACTAGCACAGTGACTGTTCAAGAAGGCAGCTGAAAGCCGGGCGTGGTGGCACACGCTTGTAATCCCAGCATTTGGGAGGCTGAGACCGGAGGATTTGGGTTTGCGGCCAGCCTCAGCTACCTAGTGAGGCACTCCGCAACTTAGTGAGACCCTGTTTCAAACAAAAATTAAAAATAGGGCTTGAGGTGTACCTCAGATGTAGAATGCCCCTGAGTTCAATCCCCAGTACCGCAAAAAAAAAAAAAAAAAAAAGGCGGCAGCTGAGAGAGAGCCTCTGGTGTGTCTTCCCAGAGACACCCCAAGTTGAATAGTTATCCACAGACCAAACTACTTTTAAAAGAGCTAAGGAGAGCCGGGCGTGCTGGTGCACGCTTGTAATCCCAGCATTCGGGAGGCTGAGACCAGAGGATCAGGGTTCGCGGCCAGCCTCAGCTAGTGAGGAACTCTGCAACTTAAGTGAGACTCAGTTTCAAAATAAAGAATAAAAAATAGGGCTGGGGGTGTAGCTCGGAGGTAAAATGCCCCTGAGTTGAATCCCCAGTACCGCAAAAAAAGAAAAAAAAAAAAGAGCTAAGGAAACCAGGTGAGAGGCCACAGTGCCTGCTTTTAATATAACAAAACACAGAGATATAATGAATGAGTGAGGAAGGAGAGTTGCCCTTGTCCCTCCCCTCATCTCCAAGCAGCCCAGCACAGTGAGACACTTTCTGATTTCAGGTTGGGCAAGGTGAGGACTTTAGTACAGGCCCTAGACCTGCAACCCAGTATCAGGTGCACCATAGTGAAACCCAGCACTGGGCAAAGCCTCACAGCCCCTACTCCCAGGCCAATACCCACAGACTGAACCTCTACAGCTGCAGCAGGCCAGGACACCCACTGCAATCACCACCTCTCCTCCAACTTTGGGCAGAGAAGCGAGGAGCAAGACTCTACTCACTGGGGAAGAGGGCACAAAAGCTGGCACATGGCTCAGTACCCAGTTCTAAGCCCACCACAGTGAGACCCACCACCTGGTAGAAACCAAATGCCAAATGCCAGAGTTCACAGATGGAGCCTCTAGGCAGGCAGACTCTGGCATCAGGTGGAGACCTACCCACTGGTGGGAGAGACCTGAGCATCATCTCAAGCCTTGGAGTGGGCCTAGTGCACACCTGTCGCCCTTCTGAGATTGCAAGTTGTGAAATTCAGGTGTGACTCAACTTAGCCTCAGCCTTGATGGCCTCCATTGTCTCCTGAGCACCATGGCCATCACCAGGCCAGTGCTCACAGATGGAGCTCTAGAACTGCCCAGCCCCAGACAGAGACCTGTGCCCCAGCTAAACAGATGCATGTTTTGGTTTGCATAGTTATACAGATTACTGGTATTCGTTGTTATGTGTTGGTATATTCACACAACATAATTTGATGGATTTCATTCCCCAGTGCCTCCTCTTTCCCTTCCCGCTTCCCTCTCCCTGGACCCCTTCCTCTAATCTATTGGTCTCTCTTCTATTTTCATGAGATACTCCCCCTCACCTCTTTTTTCTCCTTAGCTTCCACATATCAGAGAAAACATAAGAACCTTAACTTTCTGTTCTGGCTTATTTTGCTTAACATAATGCTCTCCAGTTCTATCCATTTTCCTGCAAGTGACATAATTTAAACAGCTGTTTTAAGGAAACTCAATGAGCTCAAAGGAAACAGAAACGTTTCAATACAGGTGCCATCTTGCCTAACTGCACTGGGACTGCAGGCACTGTAGCCTCCAAAAACCCCCAGCAAAGAAGTCAACGACTTCTGCAGAAAAGTAGCAAAAAACCAACAACAACAAAAAAGGAAAGTTGAAAACTGGCAAAACCAGAACTATAAAAAAGAGCAGAGGTCTGTATAAGCTCTCCATGCCTCCCACCTGGGGAATGGAGCCTGGTGGCACCAAAGCTGGCAGCTGCTTCCAGAGACCTCCAGGAAGAAACTGTGGATTGTTGTGAGGCCGGTGACTACAGACCATCAGTGAAAACAGTCTGAATTTTGCTCCACACTCGAAAGGGACCTGACTGGATACAGACACCATGGCTGTGGCTGAATCCATTTCTTCTGGCAGCGATCCAGAACAGCAAACAGCACCCAATAGGACTGTAAGTTATCCAGCTGTTCCAGCAGGAAACAGCAGTGCCCAGACACAGGGACTTGCGTGGCAAGGAAATAGACTTGTGCAGGCCTGCGACTCTGCAATTCACCCCTGCAGAGGTGGGAGTAGTAACCACTATTGGACACAGCAAAAACCAGATTTAGTAGCTAGCTCCTAGAGGCAGGCAGGAGAGAATTGCAGTCAGCAGTTTGAGGAGCCCTTGTAGGGTCCCTAGGGATTGCCATGGGACATCATTCCCTGGTGTTTGGGGAAAATATGCTCAGCCTACTGAGATGCAGGCTCCAAAAGCAGTGAACTTGCCCCTGGCCATATTTGGGTGCTACAAGCACCAGCACAAACAGGAGAGGCTAGCAAGAACCCCTGGGAGTGTGGCACCCCAAGACAGGGGTGGTGTCCCTGGGGCTAAGGAACAGAGCCACCCAAGCCCCTAGCTTGGAACTGTGGAATCTTCCTCCCAGACCTTGGGCCTAGGGCAGAGAGTGACAGCAGTGCCATCTGGACCAGACTGTGCCAAGAGGACAGGGGTCCTGAAAGGTATCAATTGATCCCAGCCACAAACTGGGAATTCAATATTCTCTCCACCAGCAGAGTTCGTACCTGGCATCCATGTATGCCAGCAACTGAAAATACCTCATGTGACAATAACAAGCAGATCTGCAGTGCAGTCCCAGGGGCCATCAAAGCTCAGAGAGCCAGGCCATAAATTTGGAACATAGCAATCACCAGCTTTGCTGAGCCTAAGCCCACAGGTCACAGAGGCCAGAGGTCAACACTCTGCAGTATTACAGGCTTACAATCAGCAGAGCAGCAGCAGTCTTTGGGGTGCAGTAAATCCCAACCAGCAGGCTACAGGCTCTGAATAGAACATCATAGTCTTGGGCCCTCTGGAGTTTGGGCCAGGAGAACACCAATCAGAGACTCCTGTTTACTTGCACTAAGAACTATATCTAGTAAAAGAGGCTCAGGGGGAGAAACTCAAAACTTTGATTATCTGGGTCAGATTGGTAGAGGTGAAGATATACCCCCAACATAGACCTTATTATAAGGGGGTAACAAACACAGGACTCACATACAAAGAGCAAGACAACGCCAAGACGACAGAAACACAAACCTGAGAACTCTGAAAATATGAGAACATGGAATAATGAGGAAATAATAAACTCCCACAACTCAACAACAATGAAGATCACCAATACTTATCTGCAAGAAATTCAAGAAGAATTCCAAATTTTGATCTTCAATATGATGAAAGACCTCAAAGAAAGTATATAGGAAATGAAGGAGAAAATTGAGGCTTTAAGACAGAACCAGAAAGAGGCTCTGAATGAAATGAGGAGTCAATAAATGAATTGAAGACAGCAATAGAAACCAACTCTGAAACGCTAGACCACACGGAAAACAGGGTATCACTCTTGGAAGACAGTTCGTTTAAAACCAAATCTCAGTCAACAGTATACAGAAGACATTACAACAACACAACCTATACATCCAACAAATATGGAACAATAAAAAATGTCCAAACTTATAGATAAAAGGCATTGAAGAAGGTCTAGAAGCACAGACCAAGTGTATCATAAACCTCTTCATAGAAATAATTTCATAGAATTTCCCAAACATAGAAAAAGACCTGAATATCCACATGCAGGTATATCCACAGAATACCATTAAGACAAGATCAAAGAAGGACCTCTCCATGCCACATAATAATCAAACTAACTAGCATAAAGGCCAAGGAAAGAATCTTAAAAGCAGTGACAACAAAAGAATGGGTGATATTCAGGGACGAAACAATAAAAATCACTCCAGACTTCACAACCCAAGTCCTGAATGCCAGGAGGGACTGGTATGAAGTACTCTAGACCTTGGAAGAAAACAATTTCCAACCAAGACTCATATATCCAGCAAATATATCACTCAAAATTAATGGAGAGCTGGGCATGGTGGCGCACGCTTGTCATCCCAGTACTTGGGAGGCTGAAACAGGAGGATCACAGGTTCGAGGCCAGCCTTAGCTACTTAGTGAAGTCCTCCACAACTTAGTGAGACCCTGTTTCAAAATAAAGAATAAAAAATAGGACTGGGAGTGTAGCTCAGAGGTAGAATGGCCCCGGGTTCAATCTCCAGTACTGCAAAAAAAAAAAGAATTGATGGGGAAATAAAAATGTTCCAAGATAAGCAGAATCTTAAAAAAGTCATGACTACCAGAAATAAATCATAGAGAAAAAAGGAGCATGTGGGCAACTAAGCAAAGGAGAAATAACACTATGTCAAACAGAATATAGAACATAAAGCAAAGGAGAAATAACACTATATCAAACAGAATATAGAATATAAAATGACAGGAAACAAAAATCATATTTCAGTAATGACACTGAACATCAAAGGTCTTAATTCTCCAATTAAAAGACATAGACTGGAAATATGGATTAAAAAGCATAATCCAATTATATGCTGCTTGCAAGAAATTCACCTTATAGCCAAAGATATCCATATGCTAAAGGTGAAAGGATGGAAAAAGATATACCATGCAAATGGAGACTAAAAACAGGCAGGGATAGTAATACTCAGATCCGACAAAACAGACTTTAAGCTAAAACACATCAGAAGAGACAAAGCAGGGCACTTCTTATTAATAAAAGAAATAATCCAGCAAGAAGATATAATGATAGTAAACATTTATGCCCCAAATGTGGGCACACTAACATTTGTAAAACAAACTCTTTAGGACATCAGTTCTCAAACAGACCCAAGTACAATAATATTGGGAGACTTCAACACACCACTCATGCCAATAGATCTATCTTCCAGAAAAAAGATGAGTAAAGACTCTTCAGACCTAAAGAACACTATAAACCAAGTGGATCTAATAAACATATACAGAATATTTCAACCAGCAACAACTGAATACACATTCTTCTTAGCTGCTCATGGAACATTCTCCAAAATAGACCACATCTTGGGTCACAAAAAAAGTACCAGCAAAGTCAAAAGTTGTAATTTAATTCCCTGCATCTTTTCAGATCCCAAAGGAATGAAAATAGAAATCAACAACAGGAAAACCAAAAGAAATTATATAAATACATGGAGACTGAATGATACACTCTTGAATGATGAATGGATCAGAAGAGAAATGAGGGGAGAAATTAAAAAATTCCCAGAATTAAATGAAAATAGAGACACGATATACCAAAATATATGGGACAATTTGAAGGTGTTATTAAGAAGAAAATTTATAGCACTGAGTGCCTACATAAGAAAAACAGAAACTCACCAAATAAACAACCTAATGACATACCTCAAGGACCTAGAAAAACAGAAACAGTCCAATCCCAAAGCTAACAGAAGGTAAGAAATAATTAAAAACAGAGAAGAAATAAATGAAATAGAGAATAAAAAAACAAATAAAAAAGCTGGTTCTTTGAAAAGATTAACAAGATAGACAAATCCCTAGCCAGCCTAACCAAAAGAAAATCAACCCAAATTATTAAAATCAGAAATGAAAAAGGAGACATAACAACAGACAGTGCAGAAATTCAGAGGATCATCAGAAACTATTTTTGAAAACTTGTATTCCAATAAACTGGAAAACATGGAAGAAATCGACAGATTTCTAAATACATACAACCTACCAAAAATCAACCAAGAGAATATAGAAAACCTAAACCAACAATAGCAAGCAAAGAAATAGAAATAGCAATAAAAATTCTGCCATCAAAGAAAAGTCCAGATCCAGATGAGTTTCCAGCTGAATTCTGCAAAACTGTTACAGAAGAATTAATCCCAATGCTTCACAAGTTATTTCATGAAATCAAAAGAGATGGAATTCTTCCAAACTCCTTCTATGGGGGAAGTATCACATTAATACCAAAAACTAAATAAAGATACCTCAAGAAAAAATTACAGACCAATATCATTGATGAACTTTAAGGAAAAATTCTAAACAAAGTACCAGCCATACCCATTCAAAACCATATCACAAAAATTGTACACCATAACCAAGTTGGTTTCATCCCAGGAAAGCAAAGTTGATTCAACATACGCAAATCAATACATTTTATTCACCACATAAATAGAACTAAGAACAAAAATCATGTGATCATATCAATAGATGCTGAAAAAGCATTTGACAAAAGCCAACAGTGATTCATGTTAAAAATATTGCAGAAAATCAGAATAGAAGGAATATATCTCACCATCATTGAGGCACTATACAATAAATCCAAAGCCAACATCATCATATTGAACTGGGAAAAACTGCAGGCATTCCCTTTAAAATCAGGAACAAGACAAGGATGTCCACTATCACCACTACTTTTCAATATAGTCCTTGAGACTCTTGCTAGAGCAATAAGACAAGTGAAGGATATCAAAGGAATTCAAATAGAAAAAGAATAATTAAAATTATCTTTATTTGCAGATGACATAAGCGTATATCTAGAATACCAAAAAAACTCAACCAAAAGACTACTAGAGCTGATTAACAAATTAGCAAAGTAGTAGGATACAAAATCAACCTAAAAAAATCAGTATCTTTTCTATATGCCAACTATGAATCCACAGAGAAAGAAATATAGAAAACAATTCCATTGACAATAACCTCAATTCAAGATGTATCAAAGATCTGGAAGTTAGACCAGAGATTGTGAAGCTACTAGAGGAGGGCATAGACTCAACACTCCAACATATAAGCACAGGTAGAAACTTCCTCAGAAAGACCCCCAAAGCTCAGGAAATTAAAAAAAAATTAATAGGTGGGATGGCATTAAGCTAAGAAGTTTCTGCACATCAAAAGAAACCATCAAGAATCTAAAGAGAAAGCCTACAGAATGGGAGAAGATCTGTACCAGCTAGCCCTCTGACAGAGGATTAGTGTCTAGAATATACAAAGAACTTAAAAGACTTTACACTAGAAAAACAAATATCCCAATCAAGAAATGGACAACTAGCTGGGCATGGTAGCGCACGCTTGTAATCCCAGCATTTGGGAGACTGAGACTGGAGGATCCGGGTTCACGGCCAGCCTCAGCTACCTAGTGAGGCCCTCTGCAACTTAGTGAGACCCTGTTTCAAAAATATAAAGAGTAAAAAATAGGGCTGGGGGTGGGGGTATAGCTCAGAGGTAGAATGCCCCTGGGTTCAATCCCCAGTACTGCAAAAAAAAAAAAAAAGAAAGAAATGGGCAACTTTATTGAATAGACATGTCACAAAAGAAGAGATACAAATGGTCAATAAATACATGAAAAAATGTCCAATCAGGGAGATGCAAATCAAAACTAAATTGATATTCCATCTAACCCCAATCAGAATGGCAATCATCAAGAAGTCAAATAATAATAAGTGTTGGTAAGGATGTGGGGAAAGAGGAGGATGTGGGGAAAGAGGAACTCTTCTACATTGTTGGTGGGATTGCAAACCAGCTCAGCCGCTATGGAGATCAATATGGAGATTCCTTAGAAAACTGGGAATCGATCCACCATATACCACTCCTGGGTATCTTTCCAAAGAGCTTGAAACCAGAGAACTACAGTAATATATGTATACCCATGTTCATAACAGTACAATTCACAATAGCCAAATTATGTAACCAACCTAGGTGTCCATCAACAGATGAATGAATTACATAACTACAGGAAGTACAAACAATAGAATTCTACTCAGCAATAAAGAAGAATAAAATAATGTCATTTACAAGAAAATGGAAGGACAAGGACCTTGTCTCACTTAACATAATGTTAAGTGAGATTAGCCAGACACAGAAAGTGAAGGGACATATGTTTTCTTTAATATGCGCAAGCTAGGGAGTAACTGGTATAGCAGAGGGACTCCAGATAATAGACAAGAAACCTCAGTGGAGCCAACGAAGTAGTGTAAGGGGTAAGGGAAGGGGAGGGAGGAGATTGAGGTTCATTATTGGAAATACTAACATTGACTTGTGTACATATGAGTAAATCCCATTGTCAATCTCAGTACTCTGTATGGGAGCAGAGAGACAGGGAAGTGGGGGTGGGTACCAAGTGCTATGTACATATATGTCAATGTCAACATAATTTGCATTATTATGTGAGATAATAATGCACCAATAAAAAATGTTTTAATACTCCAGTAGAAAAACTTAACGAAAGAGAATTTTTTCTTTTTTCTTTCTTTCTTTTTTTTTTTTTTTTTTTTTGCAGTACTAGAGTTTGAACTCAGGGCATTCTACCTCTGAGCTACACCCCCAACCCATTTTTTATTCTTTATTTTGAAATAGGGTCTCATTAAGTTGCAGAGGGCCTCACTAAGTAGCTAAGGCTGGTTGTGAACCTGCAATCCTCCTGCCTCAGCCTCCCAAGTACTGGGATTACAAGGTAGACCACCACACCTGACTGAGAATTCATTTTAAAAATAAACAGAAAGTCTCAACGTGAAAAATACACTCAGTGAAATTAAAAATGCAATAGAAGGCATCAAGAGCAGCATAGATCAAACAGGAGAAAGAATTAATGAGCTCAAAGATAGGATATTTCAAAATACACCATTGGAGGAGAAAAAGAATTATGAAGAGGAATGAAAAAAGCTTATGAGAAATTTGGGCCAATATTAAAAAAATCAAATATTTGGGTTACTGGGTTTGAAAATGCAGAATGTCAAAGGAGTAGAAAGATTATTCAAAGAAATAATGACAGAAAACACCCCAAATATAGAGAAGGACATATATATATGAAGGTCAAGGTCACCAGTCAAATTTATCTCAACCAATATACCTCGAGACATCTTATAAATAAGCTTTCAAAGATGAAAGATAAAGAGAGGATTATCAAGGCTTCAAGAGAAATAGAATGTCTAACAGGGGTATCCCAATTCACCTGGCAGCAGACTTCTTAGCAGAAACCTTACAGGGCAAGAGAGAGGCATGAGATTTTTCATAGTACTGAAGGAAAAAAAAAACTATCAGTTTAGAATATTGTATTTAACAAAGCTATCTTTTAGAAATAAAAGAGAGATAAAGACATTCCCAGACAAGCAGGAGCTTAGAGAATATATCCCCACTAGATTTGTTTTATAAGAAATGCTAAAGAAAATTCTTCAAACTTAAAGAGACATTAATAAGTAACAAGAAAACATGGGAAGGTATGAAACTCACTGGTAAGAGTAACTATGCAGACAAATTTAAAATGCTCTAATATTGTAAGCATGGTGTATAAACCATTTATATCTTTAGTATGAAGACTAAAAAGCAAAACAAAAGTAATAATAACTTCATTAATATGTAAAGAGATAGGTAATATAGAAAGAAAGAAAATAGGATATAAAAAATTCAAAATGTAGGAAGAAATGGAGTAGAAGTATAGAGTTTTCTTATTAGTATATTTTTTCTATTTCTTTTGTTGTTTCTGTTTTTTT
>PVLC010048872.1:0-10622 GCA_004027655.1 Graphiurus murinus | reverse complement strand
GTACTGGGGATTGAACTCAGGGGCATTCTACCTCCGAGCTATACCCCCAGCCCCATTTTTTATTCTTTATTTTGAAACCGAGTCTCACTAAGTTGCGGAGTGCCTCACTAGGTAGCTGAGGCTGGCCGCGAACCCGGATCCTCTGGTCTCAGCCTCCCGAATGCTGGGATTACAAGCGTGCGCCACCACGCCCGGCTTTTTTTTTTTTTTTATTGGTGCATTTAATCATACATCTGTGTTAGGTACAAGCTGGTAGAGGCATATATGCACACATCTCTCATTTAACCCTTCCTCAATTCCCGCCCCACTCCCTCGCCCTCCCTCCTTCTCAAGTTCAGTTCAGTGATTGACTTTGATATGTTTGTGAAAGTCCATCATGTGCATTAGGGTGTCCCCCCCCCTTAACCTTCAGTTAAGTCACCTTCTTTGCCCATCTAAGGTCCCTCTTCTTCGTCTGGAGTTCCTCTTATGCCCCATTTCCTCCCTACCTTCCACATATTAGGGAGAGCTTACGATTTTTTACTTTTTGTGATTGACTAATCTCACAACATAATGTTTCCCAGTTCCATCCATTTCTTTGGAAATGACATGATTTTGTTCTTCTTTATGGGAGTAAAATTCCATTGTGTACATATCCCATAGTTTTGCAATCCATTCATCTGTTGATGGACATCTTGGCTGGTTCCAGAGTTTGGCAATTGTGAATTGTGTGGCTATAAACATAGAAAAACATGCACTGGTCTGATAGTTTGGGTTCCATTCTTTTGGGTAGATACCCAGAAGTGGAATTGCTGGATCATATGGTAGGATCATTCCCATTCGTCTGAGGATCCTCTATACTGTTTTCCAAAGTGGTTGCACTAATCTGCAATCCCACCAACAATGTATTAAAGTTCCCACTTCTCCACACCCTCGCCAGCATCTGAAATTGGGTCTCATTAAGTTGCAGAGGGCCTCACTAAGTTGCTGAGGCTGGCCTCGAACCTGAGATCCTCCTATTTCAGTTTCCCAAGTACTGGAATTTCAAGCATGAGCAACTTGACTATACTGATGACGTCACGTTGCAGTGAATAACTTTCTAACATATGCACTTTGAACTCATGGGACTGCTGAGGAATAAGAGAACTAAATAGCATGCCTGGGTTGGAGGCTCTTCAAAATTCCAAACACAGCTGATAGGACTAAATCTGTGCCTTTCTATTCTAACCACATACCTTTACTGACTTAGCCATACACACATGGTTCCAAATGCTTGCCTCTTAGGCCCAGGATATCAGTAATAGGCACTTTTTTTTCCTTCCTCAAGACTTTTTTTTTTTTTTTTGGTGTGTGTATAATACTAGGGAAAGAACCCAGGAGCATTCTACCTCTCAGCTATACCCCAGCCCTTTTTTATTCTTTATTTAGAAACAGGGAACCTGAAGCCGGGCGTGGTGGCCCATGCTTGTAATCCCAGCATTTGGGAGGCTGAGACCGGAGGATCCGGGTTCATGACCAGCCTCAGCTACCTAGTGAGGCACTCCTCAACTTAGTGAGACCCTGTTTCAAAATAAAGACTAAAAAATAGGGCTAGGGGTATAGCTTGGAAGTAAAATGCCCAAGTTCAATCCCCAGTACCGCAAAAAAAAAAGAAAAAGAAAAAGAAACAGGGCCTCACTAAGTTGCTAAGGCTGGCTCCAAACCTGCAATCCTTCTGTCCCAGCCTCCCAAGTACTGGAATTACAGGTGTGGGCTACCACACCCAGCTTAAACTCATACTCTTTATTACAGGGATGTTTAGTACAGAAAGACAAAATGCATTCAAGCAAAACAGAAGAAACCTAACTGCCTTGAGAAAATGTTAACTTTGCAATTTTTTTTTTTTTAAATCTGGGTACATGAACAGAACACAGAAAACAAATTAGGTCCTTTAGGTCCTATTGTCGGTAATCTAATTCTTTTTTTTTTTTTTTTTTTGCGGTACTGGGGATTGAACTCAGTTCAATCTACCTCCGAGCTACACCCCCAGCCCCTTTTTATTCTTTATTTTGAAACAGAGTCTCACTGAGTTGCGGAGTGCCTCACTAGGTAGCTGAGGCTGGCCGCGAACCTGGATCCTCCGGTCTCAGCCTCCCGAATGCTGGGATTACAAGCGTGCGCCACCACGCCCGGCTGGTAATCTAATTCTTGATTCTTCATTGAACACTATATTATAACTGTCTTTCCATTTCAGTATATATCATCATTATTCCTTTTTTTTTTTTTTTTTTTTTTTTGCAGTACAGGGGATTGAACTCAGGGGCATTCTACCTCCAAGCTTCATCCCCAGCCCTATTTTTTATTCTTTATTTTTTTGAAACAGAGTCTCACTAAGCTGTGAAATGCCTCACTAGGTAGTTGAGGCTGGCTGGGAACCTGGATCCTCCGGTCTCATCCGGTCTCAACCTCCCAAATTCTGGGATTACAAACTCTTCCAGTCTCATCCGGTCTCAGCCTCCCAAATGCTGGGATTACAAGCGTGAGTCACCATGCCTGGCTCATTCCTTTTTTTTTTTTTTTTTTGGTACTGGGGATTAAGTCAGGGGAATTCTACATCTGAGCTACACTCCCAGCCCTATTTATTTATTAATGCAGTGGAAATTGAACCCCGGGGCATTCTACCTCCACACTATACCCCCAGCCCTATTTTATTTTTATTTGGAAACAGGGTCTCACTAAGTTGATGAGAGACTCACTACTTGCTGAGACTGTCCTTGAACCTGTGATCATACAGTCTCAGCCTCCCAAGTACTAGGATTACAAGCTTGCGTTACCACGCCTGGCCTAGTTTATTTTTTTATTTTGAAACAGGTTCTCACCAAGTTACTGGGGGCCTTGCTAAATTGCCGAGGCTGATCTCAAACCTGTGATCCTCCTGTCTCAGCCTCCCAAATACTGGACTTACAGGCATGTGCCACCATGCCCAGCTCACATTGTTCTTAGAGGCTGTATTATCAGATTGACAACTGATGTTTGTGTCAATTAACCCCCTGATGTTAGGAATGCAAAAAAAAAAGGGAATCAACTATATGTACTCAGTTCTCAACTACAGAAACATGACTAATTTGTCACTCTGCTTATGCAAGGTGGAGGAGCTGATCCAGAAAGACTGTAGTATACTTTTCTCTACAAACATCCCACTTCCTGGCTGCTCCGACTTTGTCACAAAGTCTGTGCAAGTTAGCTATTGGCCGGGCTCCTGGGCCCAGGAATGCTGAGCTGCCGTTAATAGCTGTGTGGACAGTCCTTCTATGGGCAACAGGCAGCGGCCTGGGTACCTGAATGTTTTCTCACTTGGGCCACTGCTTCCCGTGCAGCCCCTGAAATTCAGACCAGATGCATTTTCAAACGCTAAATGTTATGAGGTTCCCGAGGAGGAGAGAAAGCCTGCATGCAAGTCTCATGTCAGAGATGGAATACAAACAAAATGTCTCCGCCCGAGCTTGTGTCGGCCCAGCAGGAACCCAGGAAGGACAGCTGGCGGGACCTGCCCTTCCCAGGGGGCGCACATGGACTTGCCGGCGCCGGCGCTGCAGACCAGAAAGCGTTCTTAAAGGTCGCTGGGTGGGACGGGGTGGGGGGCTTGCAAGCAAAAAACCAAGTTTCTTCTTCAAGCGGGAGGACTGGAGGACTGGAGTCCTCTCTGAGCAAAGTATACGCCAAACTAATAAATAGTCTTCAAGAAAGTGGTCTTTTTTTCCCCTACAGTTATAAAGTGGTACTGTGTCTATAAGAACTAAAATAAGGGCGATTCCCTTTATCTCCACCTATCGCTCAAGTGACCGCGACCTTTCTGAAAGGCTCCAACTCCAGGAATTTAAGGCACTCCCCTGTGACCTTGAGCCTCCCTCTGGGAGGGCGGCACTGCAGCCTGAAGGATTCTCTCGGAAAATAACGCTACCCCCATGCTGACTGAAGTTAATGATCGGGTGGTTGAGTTTGAAAGTCAGGCAGGAACCCAGTGGAGCGCATTCCTGAAATCTGGCCCCGCGTCCCTTACAAAGACGCCAAGAAAAAACGTCACCGAAACCCCTTAGCCTTGTTAGAGCTTTGGTTCTGATCTGTACAAATCCTATCGTTTGAAATCGGTCCCTTGATGGGGTTAACTAGCAACCCTTGAAACGAGTGGAACCCAACAAAACAAAATGGAAAGGCCACCGCACCCCGGGGCCCTGCGCTCTCGCAAGGCGCAGTTAGGTATCCAGCACCGAGCTCGCCTCCCCGGGTTTTGCTTCGCAGCGGGGCCGGGGCGGGTCGTGGGCGCGCCCGGAGGTCCAGATCCCCTCGCACCCGCACCCGGGGCCGCAGCTCGATCCTGCACTTGTCACCGGCCATCCCCCGCCCTGGCAGGCAGCAAGAAGGGCGGAGAGGAAACGGGCGCGGGTGGTGGTGACTCAACCCGAAGGGTGGGAGCTGGCGCCGCGTGGGGGCCTGGAGCCCGCGCAGCAGCGAGCGGCGCGCCGGGACTGGAGGGGTTAAGTGGGCGGCACCCGCGTCGCCCCGCCCCCAGCCCCGCCCCCCGGAGGCTGCGGCGCCGGGCCGTACTTAAAGCGGCGGTGCCGAGCGCGTAGCGTCCCTCCGCAGGCCCCGGCCGCGGTGTCCCCGAGTTTTGCAGCGAAGCCGCCATGGAGCGGCCGGCGCCCCTGGCCGTGCTTCCCTTCTCCGACCCCGCGCACGCCCTGAGCCTGCTGCGCGGGCTGAGTCAACTCCGGGCCGAGCGCAAGTTCCTGGACGTGACCCTGGAGGCGGCGGGCGGGCGCGACTTCCCGGCGCACCGCGCCGTGCTGGCCGCCGCCAGCCCTTACTTCCGCGCCATGTTCGCCGGGCAGCTGCGGGAGAGTCGCGCCGAGAGGGTGCGCCTGCACGGCGTCCCGCCCGACATGCTGCAGCTGCTGCTGGACTTCAGCTACACGGGCCGCGTGGCGGTGAGCGGCGACAACGCCGAGCCGCTGCTGCGCGCCGCCGACCTGCTGCAGTTCCCGGCCGTGAAGGAGGCGTGCGGCGCCTTCCTGCAGCAGCAGCTGGATCTGGCCAACTGCCTGGACATGCAGGACTTCGCCGAGGCCTTCAGCTGCGCGGGGCTGGCGAGCGCGGCGCAGCGCTTCATCCTGCGCCACGTGGGCGAGCTGGGCGCCGAGCAGCTGGAGCGGCTGCCGCTGGCGCGCCTGCTGCGCTACCTGCGCGACGACGGGCTGTGCGTGCCCAAGGAGGAGGTGGCCTACCAGCTGGCGCTGCGCTGGGTGCGCGCCGACCTGCCCCGCCGCGCCGCGCACTGGCCGCAGCTGCTGGAGGCCGTCCGCCTGCCCTTCGTGCGGCGCTTCTACCTGCTGGCGCACGTCGAGGCCGAGCCGCTGGTGGCGCGCTGCCCGCCCTGCCTGCGCCTGCTGCGCGAGGCGCGCGACTTCCAGGCGGCGCGCTACGACCGCCACGACCGCGGGCCGTGTCCCCGCATGCGCCCGCGCCCCTCCACCGGCCTGGCCGAGATCCTCGTCCTCGTGGGCGGGTGCGACCAGGACTGTGACGAGCTGGTCACCGTCGACTGCTACAACCCGCTCACGGGCCAGTGGCGCTACCTGGCCGAGTTCCCCGACCACCTGGGCGGGGGATACAGTATCGTGGCCCTGGGCAATGACATCTACGTGACCGGTGAGTGTGCGGGGGTGGGGTGGGGGGATCTTGGGCCCGTCGGCTCCCCCAGCTAAGCGTCGCTGGGGGAGCCGACCACCTTTCCGGGGGAAACCCGTAGAACCTGGAGTCCGAGGGCCCGTGTGAGGCCAAGCCAGAGCAGGGGCAACCACGTTTCTCGGGTTACTTTCAGCCTGGAAGAAGGGCCCCTTGTGTGAGCCCAGACAAGTAGCTGCTTGTGGGCCTGTGCCTGTGGGCTCGGGCCTGCCTGTGGAACTGCTCCTTGCCCCGGAGGGAGGTGCCTCCCCCCTCTTGGGCTGGAAGAGATGGGTTTGGGTATTCACCCCGCACAATGAGTGCTTTCTTCTCCCCCAGGAATGTGGGGACGGGCCGGAGGCTGATGCCCGGTGAGGCGTCCATTCTCCCCCGCCGGGGCGTTTCTCTCTGCCCGCTGAGCCAGGGTGGCCCTCCCTGAGTCACTGGCTTTGTCACCAGTGACAAGGTTCCTTGGGACTTGCACCTAGCCTCTTGGGCTGTGGATCACGTGGTGTTTAGGCTGAGCCGGCTGGAGACTGTAAACACCATCACATGTTGAGAGGTTTTCTTCCAGTTACTTGGCCCAATCCCCAAAACCCTGCCGAGTCATGGTGGGCGGGTCCCCAGCCTGCCCCAACCCTGGGCTTCTCCCACATTTTTTACTGAGGATGAATCCCCGCTCAAACAGGAGAGAGGCTAGTTACCTCCCTGGCGCGGGGTGAGCAGGGGCGGTCTCTGTGACTCCTATATAAGGAAAGAAATTAGGGCAGGCATCTGGCCCTGTTATCAGGCAGGGGGCTGGGTTGTCCCAGTGGCAGTGCCCAGCCTGGCACATTCTCGGCACAGAAGCCCATCCGGAGCCAGGCCCCCTTGTCCCTGGGGGCTCCAAACTGACGGAGGAGATGCCTCCAGGCCCAGGGACAGCCTAGGCCCTGGCCTCGGCGCCCACAGCCGGCAGCCCCAAGTCCAACTCTTCTGGAATTTGCCAGAATCTGTTCCTCTTTCCAATCTGAGGTGGGACCTGTGTTCGGGGACCCTGTTCCTCGTCCCTGCCACCCCAGCTCCACCCCCTCGGAAGTCTAGCCAGTGGCTTTGAGCAGAGAATTCCCAGACTGACCCCAGTTTGTGCGCACTGCTCCGTAAATGTCACAGCTGAGCAGCTAATCTTTGGGTTTAGGCAGGTGGCTGGATCATTCCATTCAGCTGGCGGCTGGGAATTTCCTGGGGGGTCAGGAAGCCGGCGTCAGCTGCCTTCGCCGAACTCCCCCGTGGAAGGGAGGAGGCCCCAAGCAAGCTTTACAAGACCTTTGTCTTCTCCCTTCAAAAGCTCTGGGCTGTAGGACAGACAGAATGTCTCTGCCTTGCCCTTTGGCGCTACACCAGGAGGCCCAGGGGTGCAGCTCCCCGGATTCCTGGAGTCCCTTCACGTCACAGGCAGTTAATGTCCTTAATAGACCTGGTTTAATTTATAAGGACAGCCAGCTCTGCTTTACACTTGGCTTTTTATTAACAAAAGTAGAGACAGAAAAGTATATGTCATACTTAAACAGTCTGATGAGGTTTTTTTTTTCATCAAGCTGTAAAATCTCACATTTAAAAGACACGCCTGTAAAGCCAGGCATGATGGCACCCGCCTGTAATCTGAGTACTTGGGAGGCCAAGACTGGAGGGTAACAAGTTCAAGGCCAGTCTCCCCAATTTAGCGAGAGCCTGTCCCAAAATAAAAAAAAAGTAAAATAGAGTCGGGCGTGGTGGTGCACGCTTGTAATCCCAGCATTCGGGAGGCTGAGACCGGAGGGTCCAGGTTTGCGGCCAGCCTCAGCTACCTAGTGAGGCACTCCGCAACTTAGACTCGGTTTCAAAATAAAGAATAAAAAATAGGGCTGGGGGTATAGCTCGGAGGTAGAATGCCCCTGAGTTCAATCCCCAGTACCACAAAAATAAATAAAATAAAATAGGGCTGGAGGTGTGGCTTGGAGGTAGAAGTCACCTGGGTTCAATCTCCAGTAAAAAAAAGAAAAGAAAATGAAGACACATCCCTGTAAACCTGCCCCAAAATCCAGACTGGAGCCCCAGAAGCTCCCTGACTTTTTGTCGGGTCTCTTGCTTACAGCACAGATTTTTCTTACTTTGTCCTGACACATCCCTAAATAGAGGGTACCCCAGAAAGCCTAGAATTTGGCCAACAAGTGCCAGTGCTGTGGGCTTCCCAGAAGAACTGACCTCGAGGCGTGATGAGGTGGGGGTCCTGGCTGGGGCCGCAGGACCTTGGCGAGATTGCTGGAGGTTTGGTCATTGCCCTGCGGGGCAGTGTTCCGCACGTGCGCCGCCTCGGGCCGCAGCACGGGGCGTTTGTCCTGGGCTTCAGGAAGGGAGGACGAGTTTCATCTGAAGCCCCACGAGGTTAATTCCTCTCTTGGGAGAGGCCCCGGCGGGAAGTCGGGGAGGGCGCAGGTGGGTGAGTCACCCGGGCGCGTGCTGACCGGCTGCCCTTCGCGCCTCCCCAGGCGGGTCCGATGGCTCCCGGCTCTACGACTGCGTGTGGAGGTACAACTCGAGCGTGAACGAGTGGATGGAGGTGGCGCCCATGCTGAAGGCCCGAGAGTACCACAGCTCCTCTGTGCTGGACGGGCTGCTGTACGTGGTGGCCGCGGACAGCACGGAGCGCTACGACCACACCACCGACTCGTGGGAGGCCCTGCAGCCCATGACCTACCCCATGGACAACTGCTCCACCACCGCCTGCCGCGGCCTGCTCTACGCCATCGGCTCCCTGGCCGGCAAGGAGACCATGGTGATGCAGTGCTACCACCCGGACAGTGACCTGTGGTCCCTGGTGGACTGCGGCCAGTTCCCTCCCTGGCCCTTTTCGCCCAAGACTGTGACTCTGAACGGACTCCTGTACTTCATCAGGTGAGTCCCCGCGGGCATGAGACGCTGCGTGCGTGCCATGTCTTTCTTTCATCCGGGCTCTACCACTGAGCTACAGCCCCGCCCCTTTTTATTTTATTTTGAGACAGGGTCTTGCTAAATTGCCCAGGCTGGCCTCATCCTCCCAAGTCACTGGGATTACATGTGGGCACCACCTCACCTGGCTCTCTTTGACTTTTTTTTTTTTTGGCATTTTGGCGGTACTGAGGATTGAACCAGGGGCATTCTACCTCTGAGCTATACCCCCTCTGAGCTACAGCCCAATTTCTTTTTCTTTTTTTTTTTTTTTTTGCATACTGGGGATTGAACTCAGGGGCATTCTACCTCCGAGCTATACCCCCAGCCCTATTTTTTATTCTTTATTTTGAAACAGGGTCTCACTAAGTTGCAGAGGGCCTCACTAAGTAGCTGAGGCTGGCTGCAAACCCGGATCCTCCTGTCTCAGCCTCCCGAATGCTGGGATTACAAGCGTGCGTCACCACGCCCGACTCTACAGCCCTATTTTTTATTCTTTATTCTGAAACGGGGTCTCACTAAGTTCTGGAGGGCCTCACTAAGCAGCTGAGGCTGGCTGTGAACCCAGATCCTCCGGTCTCCGCCTCCCAAGTACTGGGATTACAAGCGTGCGCCACCACGCCCGGCTCATTTCACCCCTTTTCTCTGTGGCTTCCAGGTTTTCTTAATCAAATGATCCTTTGTCCCACCTCTAAGGCAGGGAGCAGGGGAGCTTCTTAGGGTGAGCAAGAGGTGTCATTGCTTGTCAAGCCAGTGGCCGAGGAGCCTGGCGTCACCAGGAACCCACGGTCTGCTCTGAGAAAGCCGTGACAGCCAGGTCCAGCCCTCTTATAAAGCTGTCTGACTCTTCCCCACGTCCTGGAGGTGTCTTCAGAGAGGGGTGGAGCCAGCTATAAATACGGCCTCACTGCCTGCCAGAACCTTCGCTTCAGCCCCTCTGCCATGGGTCCAGGCCAGATGCCATTAAGAACGTCCTTCCTGTCCTGTGGTCCTGGAGCGAGAGGTGCCCAAGGGCTGGCCTGTCTCCTGAAACCTGCCTGCCTGCCTCTCTCCTGGGTGGGAATCACCTGTCAGTCGCTAAACCACCGAGTGGGCGGCGCTGGAACGCGTCACCTGCAGGTGGCTGGGAGGAGGCAGGCTTCAGCCCCCACCTGAGTGTGCGGGACTGGAGGTGAGGGATCTGGCCTCCTCCAGAGCTAGGCCTCTTAGGCAGAAAGAGGAGGTCCAGGGCGTGGAGTCAGGATCACCCCCAGAGACCCCCGCTCGGCCCTGTTCTTGCACTGTGGCTCTTCCTGAGCCACGGAGGCTCCAGGTCCTCAGCCTTCGGTGAAGGCAGCTGCCCCCCCTTTCACCGGCCCTTCTTGGTCCTCTAAGAGGCGCTCCCTGCCCAGCCCAGCCCCTTCCGGCCTCTGGGAAAGACAGTGAGGGGTGGGGCCGACAAGCAAGTCCCTGTATTTAAGGACAGTCATCAACAGTCATCCCAGGGCCCACCAACCGGCCAGTTTTACATTTGAAATAGGTGGTTGGGAGGAAGAGGGCCTCAACACAAGGCCGATACTTTACAGCATATGAAAAGTTACATGAAATTCAAATTTCTGTGTCCATGAAGTTCTCTTGGCACACAGCCAGCTAGCATTACACCCCCCCCCCCCTTCGGAGCTGTCTGGTTGATTTTGCATGACACCAAGTGCTTCCTACAGACACCATCTGCTTCAGGAAGCCTAAAATATTTGCTGTCTGGCCCTTTTGCTGACCCCTGACCTTTGCTCATGGTCATCAGCACTGCTGCTGCCTTTTCTTTTTTTTTTTTTTTTTTTTTTTTTTGCGGTACTGGGGATTGAACTCAGGGGCATTCTACCTCCGAGCTACACCCCCAGCCCTATTTTTTATTCTTTATTTTGAAACCGAGTCTCACTAAGTTGCGGAGTGCCTCACTAAGTAGCTGAGGCTGGCCGCGAACCCGGATCCTCCGGTCTCAGCCTCCCGAATGCTGGGAT
>PVLC010048871.1:0-10622 GCA_004027655.1 Graphiurus murinus | reverse complement strand
TGCGCACAACAGCTTCTTAAACAAACAGCTGGCGTGGCAGGAGGGTAGTTGCGTGGGCAAGGAGGAGGCCGGGTGAGGGGAGGAGCCGGGCGGGAGGGAGGAGCGGGGCGGGGGAGGAGCCAGATAGGGGAGAAGCCAGGGCAGGGAGGAGCCAGGCAAGGGGAGGGGCCAGGGCAGGGGGAGGAGCCAGAGCAGGGAGGAGGGCCTGGCCTGGCCAGTGGAGAAGCGCTAACCAAAGGCCAGAGAGGGTGGCCGGGCAGTCCTGGAGTGGAGGAAGGAGCGAGGCCTGGGCCCGGAGCTCCTGGTGGGGACCCCTTGGTGGTCTTGATGAACGTGCCTGGGAGCTCCGCCACTTCCTGCTCTGCAGAGACCTGGCCCCCTGGGCAGGCGAGGGCCTCGGATCAGCTTCCCCAGAGCTTCCCAGCCCCGGCCCTTACTCTCAGCCCCTGTGGACGCGGGTCTCTCTCTGCCGCCTAGGCAGGTCCACTGCAGGAGCTTCCTGGGGCTTCCTGGCCCAGCCCTGGCTCATCTATCAGGCCCAAGACTGCCTCACCCGGCCCTGACCCCCACCTGGGACAGGGACCATTTATCTCCATCAGTGGCTCCCAGCAGCCAGGCGCTCAGCCAACAGGTCCCAGCTCCAAGCCGCGGGGCTCTCGCTGGGCCGCCCTCCCCGGACTCCATCCCGCCAGCTGGGCGCTCCCAGGGAGGAGGCTGCATCAGGCAGGTCCCTCACAGCTCTGCGGGCCGAAGGTGGGCCCACCAAGACCCCAGGAGCCCCAGCTTCTAGCACTGACTGGCCGGGACACCTGTGAGTGCCCGTGGTTCGCCCACGTGTCCGGGTATTGGAAGGACAAGGCTGGGTCCTGTCCCCTTGGATTTGGTGACTGGCGCAGGCCCAGGGAGCCTCAGCCTGGGCTTCTCAAGCCCGGGACCCAGGGTCCTGCCTTGGAGGGGTGTCTTCAAAACCTGCTCCACGAGGGCCCAGCGCCAGGCCCCACCGCTGGCACCGCTGTCTCCCCTTCTCCTGCTGAGTCACAGCACCAAGCGGAGTGAGTGTGGGGAACTGAGAGGCTGTGAGCGTGAGGTCTCGTGTGCAAGGCAGACAAGCTCCCCAGGTGAGCAGGTCCGTTGCCTCCAAGAGCTCAGGGAAGTTGATAGGGTATAAACTGCAAACTCACCGGACAAGAGCCTTGTCTTCTTTGTTTTATGTGGGTATTTTTTTTTTCTTTTTGTACTGAGTATTGAACCCAGGAGCATTCTACCTCTGAGCTGCACCCCCAGTCCTTTATTTACTTATTTTTGGTACTGGGGATTGAACCCAGGGGCATTCTATCTCCAAGCTACATCCCAGCCCTATTTTTCATCTTTTATTTTGAAACAGGGTCTCACTAAGTTGCAGAGGGTCTCACTAGGTAGCTGAGGCTGGCCTTGAATCGGATCCTCTGGTCTCAGCCTCCCAAGTACTGGGATTACAAGCTCCCTAGCCCTTTTTTATTTTGAAACAGAGTCTTACTGAGTTTTACTGAGGATCTCGCTAACTTTCTGAGGCTGGCCTCAAACCTTTGGTCAGCCTCTCACAGACTAGGATTGCAGGCATGTGACCCCGCCCACTTGTCCTCTTTGATTGGAGGACAGCCCTGCCTGCACTCTGGGAGCCTTCTGGTGGCCTTGCTCCTCCTGGCCCTGGCAGGCTGAGGCCTGGGCCTGCTTAGCCTCCTGAGAGGCAGAGATGACATGGGGGTGGGGGGCCTTCTGATTGCTCCCCAAGGGCAGAGGGGCCCCTGGGGTAGGAGCCTTCTCTTCTCACTCCTGCTCCCTTCTTCCTGGGTTTCCACTCACAGGCCCTGGGAGCCCCTAATCCCCGCGCTCCCGTCAGCCACAGTGTCTTTCTCCCCAACCTTATCAGTCTCCTGCAGCCGCCATCGACTCCCCTGCGGCCCAGGCTCCCCCTCCCTGCAGCCTCCCTGCAGGGCGGTTGGCGTGTCCTTCCCCCCCCTCTCCTCTCTCCCTCCTCCTCTTTCCCTCCTCCTCTCCCCGTCTTCTCCCTCCTCTCCTCTCTCCCCCTCTTCCCTCCCTCTCTTCTCCCTCTTCCTCCTTCTCCTCTCTCCCCCTCCTCCCTGTTCCTTCTCCTTCCTCCTCCAGCAGCCACTAGTCCAAGGTCAGCCTGGAGCCTGCCAGACCTGAAGACCCCCTAGGCCACCTCCTTCCAAACTCCTAATCCTGGTCCAGTGAGGCGGAACCCCTAATGACACCCGACAATGAGCCGGCCCTAGAGCTATTTTATTGTGGAGATAAGAGGGAGGGAGGGAGGGAGAGAGGCACGTTTACCGGTGCCAAAGTGAGCGGCCTGGAAGCTGCTGCCCCACCCCCACCCAGCCTCCCTGCAACCCAAGTGCAGTCTTCAGGAAATCGTCCACGGGGAGTGCCCCCCGCCCCCAGTTCCAGAAAGAATACTGAGCAGAGAAAAAGCACTATCTAGTCCTCACCTATCGCAGGGCTGTGGCAGGCACTCCTATAACCAAAGACAATTAGACAATTAACCCCTGTGATCCCAGTGCTTGGGAGGCTGAGAGGGGAGGAGCACAGGTTTGAGGCCAGCTGCAGTAATTTAATGAGACCCTCAACAACTTAGTGAGAACCTGTTTCAAATAAATAAAATAGGGCTGAGGGTGTGGCTTGGAGGTAGAATATCCCTGGGTTCAATCCCCAGTACCATACACACAACACACACACACACACACACAAAGTTGATTGCTGGGTGTGGCGGCACACACCTGAAATCCCAGTACTTAGGAGGCTGAGACAGGAGGATCATAGATTGAAGCCTAGCTTCAGCAATTTAGCAGCCCCTCAGCAACTTAGACCGTTTCAAAATTTAAAAAATAAAATAAAATAGGACCAGGGGTCTAGCTCAGGGATAGAATGCCACTGGGTTCCATCCCCAGTACCACCTCCCCCCACCCCCCAAAAAAGATAAGGTAATGTCTTGGACAAAAGTAACCCCATCTAGAGAAGACGTGACTTTTTGCAAGTCTCTTTACTGATCAGAAATAATTGCTCAAGCCGGGCGTGATGGCACATGTTGTGGGATAACAGGGTCCCACTCGTGGGTCCTTGGCCTCCATGATAAAAAGAATTTTAACACGTGCCAGTCAGGAACAAAAGGTAGGAATTTATTTAGGAAAATAAGGAAATGGGGGAAAAAACAGGTGAGCGGACATCTTCCTGGCCAGACTCAAGCACGAGGGCAAGAGAGTGAGCGCGCAGAAAACTCTTTCTTTTATATGCTTTTAAGGGGGGTGGGCACAGAAGAAGTCTGGACCTCCTCCTTCTTCAGGTATAGGTGGGCAATAGGTGGGCGTTCCAAGTTGGGCCCTCCTCTTCCTCAGGCTTCAAGATGGGTCTGCCCTTGGCTGTAAATCTCCGGTGTCCTTGGTCCTGACTCTTAGGTGAGGGGCAGGGCTGTAGGAGATTAGGGTATGGGATCTCCTAAGGAACTTCCAAAGGTGGAGTAGAGGCTGCAGCACTTCAGTTCCAGGTTTTTATATTAAAGTGATATTTTTACTTTTCCTTCCTATTTGTCTCCTTCCTGCCTACTTATTTCTTCTATCCTACATCACAACAACCCAACTAACTCCTCTTAACAACCCCCTTAGCAGTGGCTAACCATGGTTCCCCGCACCCATGGAATTGTTGTGGGATAACTCGGTCCCACACGTGGGTCCTTGGCATCCGTGATAAAAAGAATTTTAACACGTGCCATTTAGGAACAAAAAGTAGGAATTTATTTAGGAAAATAAGGGAAAGGGGAGAAAAACAGGTGAGCGGACATCTTCCTGTCCAGATGCGATTCCCAGGTCCCAAGAGATCGAGGCGTGGTTAACTCCTTCCTTTATAGGCTTTTAAGAGGGGTGGGTACAAAAGAAGTCTGGACCTCCTCCTTCTTTAGGTATTGGTGGGCACAAATTGAGTAGGTGGTCCAAATTGAGTCCTTCCTCTTTCTCAGGTTTCAAGATGGGTCTGCCCTTGGCTGTAAATTTCCAGTGTCCTATGTCCTGGCTCTTAGGTGGGGGGGCAGGGCCTAAGGAACTTCCAAAGGTGGAATGGAGCCTGCCGCGCTTCAGTTTTAGGTGTTTATATTAAAGTGATATCTGTATTTTTCTTTCCCATTTGTCTCCTTCCTGCCTAATTATTTCTTCTATCCTACATCAGAATCACTCCTTAAACAACCTATATAAGCGTCTAGTCTGTAAGCGGACGTGGGCTCCATCTTTTCCTGGAGCCCCCCTCCGCAGGATCTATCCCAATGCAGCCTGCTGCCTTAGAGCCGTCTCCCACCCCCTCCCACCTTTCATTAACAAGAGAAAAGCATAACAAATTTACTTATTTAACCAAAGTTTTACATGGGGCCTTTTGGGAATGAGAGCCCCAACATAACAGCGACTTAGAGGATGCTTTTGCCAAAAACACTCTTCTCTTGGGCTGCAGGTGCCTGCTGGGGAACTAAAAGCAGGACAGAGCTTGGCATCTCTGCCTTCATTTTTTATCTGTCTCCTTTATTACCTTAAACTTTGGGTCAGATTCCTGCTCAGCTCTGCACTTCGCCATGTTAATCACTCAGAGTATCTGTCTAAAAACTGGTGATACGAGGCTGATTAGCCCTAAACGCACCTAAGCTCGCCCTAGATTTACCTAACCCCTCTTGCTCGCAGTCAAGGCTGAAGGCCCCAAGGTGAAGAGTTACTCAAGTACTTTCAGATTTGCAGGGACAGCATCATCAACAGATTGTCAGCTGCCAGCTTTTACAGTGCCCTGGTCCAGACCCCTGGAGCCAAGCCTAGAAGTCTCCAGCCATGGACCTAAGCCTTCCAGGAACAGCCAGCCTTGCAGGCAGATCACCCCACGATGAGGCTGGCCCCTAAGGGGGAGCAGTCACCCCACAACGGGAACTGAAGCCCCTCCCCCAAGCCAGAGCTATCGGCTCCTGACAGGAACTGGATTGTCCCTTTAAGCACTAAAGGACTTCTCTAGGACCTGGAAGACCCAGACCTGAGATCCTGGCCAACCTGGACACAGGTGGACCAAGACCGCTCAAGTATGCACACCTCTTGCTCCCCACCACAATCCTACCCCAGTTATTTATTTATTTATTGCGGTACTGGGGATTGAACTCAGGAGCGTTCTACCTCCGAGCTATGCCCCCAGCCCTATTTTTTTTTTTTTTTTTTTCAGTACTGGGGATTGAACCCAGGGACATTCTACCTCTGAGCTATACCCCCAGCCCTATTTTATTTTTATTTTGAAACAGGGTCTCTCTAGGCTGATGAGAGTCTCACTACTTGCTGAGGCTGTCATCCTCAAACCTGTGATCCTCCTTTCTCAGCCTCCCATGTACTGGGATTACAGGCATGCGCCCCACACCCACCCGGCTAAAGCTTTTTATTTTGAAACTGGGTCTTGCTAAGTTGCTGAGGTTGACCTTGAACCTGCAACCCTCCTGTCTCAGCCTCCCAAGTACTGGGGTTACAGCTGTGATCCCACAGTGCCAGCGTTCTTTCCCTATTTAACCCTGAAGTTCAAGTCAGTACCCTCAGGACAGAGCTGAGAACGATGGTCCCCTTGTCTTCCCAGTATGGGTATCCTTTCCTACTTCACCATTACTTTTTTCCATGTGTTGTTTGGGTCAAGTGGCCAGGCCTGGTTTGTTGGGACTCCCCAAAGTCAGGCCCCCGTTGGCCTAGACTTTCAGCAACACAAAGACCCAGGAAAAATTGAGAAATTTTCTGCTAACTCTGATGAAAAAAAGGGCTTAGTCATGGAGAAGCATGACTGGCTAGAAGTGGACCTGACCACCAGGCACAGTGGCACATGTCTGTAATCCCAGTACTTGGGAGGCCGAGACAGGAGGATTGCAGGTTTGAGGCCAGCTTTGGCAACTTAGCAAGATCCTCAGCAATTTAATGAGACCCTGTTTCAAAATAAAAAGGGCTGGGGATATAGCTCACAGGTAGAATACCCCTGGGTTCCATTCCCAGTACAAAAACAAGCCAGGTGTGGTGGTGCATACCTATAATTCCAGTACTTGGGAAGCAGGAGACAGGAGGATCTCAAGTTCAAAGCCAGCCTAAGCAACTTAGCAAGACCCTTTTCAAAATAAAAAAATATAAAGTGCTGGGCATGTAGCCGGGCAGTAGAATGCTCCTGGGTTCAATCCCTGGTACAAAACAAACAACAAAAAGAAGCCAGGTGTGGTGGCGCACACATGTAATCCCAGTACTTGGGAGGCTGAGACAGGAGGATCCAGGTTCCTGGCTAGCCTCAGCAACTTAGTGAGACCCTCTGCAGCTTAGTGAGACCCTGTTTCAAATAAAGGATGAAAAATAGGGCTGGGGGTATAGCTCGGAGGTAGAATGCCCTTGGGTTCAATCCCCAGTACTGCAAAAAACAAAAAAAACAATAAACAAAAAAAACAGAAAAGAGAGGTGGCGAGTGCTCTGTTGAGACTTGACCATAGAGGTATTGAATGCCATGCTCAGGACAGAGCCAGCAATAACAGCTGTTGGCCGCAGCTGGAAGCCCAGCAGCTGGTGTGTAAGAGAGTGGATTTGTGCCTGTGTGTGTCCGTGTGTGAGCCAGCTGTGTGGGATGTGGGGCGTGACTGCGCATATGCGTCAGGCATGCAGAAGCACACCCTGTGTCTGACTGTGTGTGTGTTTGTGAGTGAGAACATGTGTGTGGGCGGGTGTGCGCCCTCGCCCACTGCACTGACCTCTGGGAAGTCCACACGCATGGCCACACTCCCAAGTGACTGGTGAGACCCGCCAGAGCCCCGAGACGCCCCACTGTCCTCCTGCCCCTGCCTCAGCCACCTCTGCCTGCGGGCCGCGTGGGCAACGTGCACGTTGGGTAATTAAGCAGCAGATCAGGTCGGCTTACCTTCTTGGAGGAAAGCAGCGGTACTGTGGAGACAGGCCTGCAGGAGACCGAGGAGGCCCAGCAGTGCATTGGGTGCAGTGCATGGTGCAGCCGCCAGAGACAGCTATGGAGACGGCCAGGGGAGAGAGGAAAGGGACTCTGATCATGACCCCGGGGGCCAGAGGGGACTGGTGCTGGCAGAGGAAGGAGAGGAGGAACAGGAGGTGAGGTTGAGCTCTGGCCTCTCTGCCCCTGGTCCCTCCAAGTCTAATACAGCAGAGGGTGAGACAGGGACAGAGGGGAGGGGACCTCAGAATGCTTCCTACAGGTGGTGACCTATGTGCTAAGGCTTCAAGAAAAAGGGCAGGCTGGGCACAGTGGCACACGCCTATAATCCCGGTCCTTAGGAGGCTGAGACAGGGAAATCGAAGGTTCAAGGCCAGCCTTAGCAACTTAGCGAGACCCTCAGCAACTTAGTGAGACCCTGTTTCAAAGTAAAAAGGGCTGGGGGTTGGCTCAGGGGTAAAATGCCCCCTGGTTCAGTCCCTAGTACAAAAACAGGGTGGGGAATGGGGGGTGGGAGCAATTGACCAGAGGAAAGCTTGTAGGAGGAGGGAAGGCCGTCAGGCACTGAGGATGGAGGAGCAGGGGCAGAGGGCCACCGAGAACACCCTGCAGAGATGGCCCCTTGGCTATGGGGACAGGAGAGGCCAAGTTCAGGGCTAGAACCGGCAGCGGGGGAGGGTGGGTGCTGCTTGCACTGTGGCGCTCGGCTGCTCCTGAGGGCAGTAGGGAGTCATGGATGGTTGTTTTGCCGGAGCGGGCTGGGAAGGAGCAGCAGGAGGGTGCCCTGTCCAGTCCTGAGCACGGTGGCCTGGTGTCTATAGGAGCTGCAGGGCAGGAAGGGGATCTGGTGGTGGAGGAGAATAGCCTGCTGGGTCATGGCCCGCTGGGTTCCAAGCATTCAGGGACTGTGGGGTGTCTGGAGGCAGCGGCCAGGGCGGGGAGAACAATGTGTGACCAGGCAGAGGGAGGGGGGAAGCCGCAGGCAGGGATGGCCTGGGAAAGGGACAGCCACTCTCAGAGGTGGCTGAAGAAGGAATTCCCGAAGGGACTGAAATAGCTTGGTGGGGGCTGGAAAGAGGGAGGTGGGGTGCCGGTGAAGGGCTGCAGCAAGCAGGGCCACCAGGGCGGTGGGGAGGCCCACTGGGCTGAGGCTGGCATTCAGAGACTTCAGGGCCGAGGAGGTGGAGAACAGAGAGGGGAGCAGACAGCAGGCAGAGCCGGAGGCCACAGCACCCAGGCCAGGACGGGGTGATTTGGAAGGGGTGTTATGGTTGGGATCAAATGTCCCCTGAACAGAGGGGATATAATCGAATCACAAGGGTTCAAATCTCCTCAGCAGATGAATCCACCGTAAAGGATTTCTTGGTAGGGTGTGAGTGGAGGGGGCGGGTCACTGGGTTTTGGCTTTGGGACTAAACATCTGTCCAAGGCCCCCTTCTCATGAGCTCTTTCTGCTTCCCGCTTCCGTGACATGAGACAGAGCCCCTGCGCTCTTCTCTCTCTGCTCCCGTCCATGCCCTGGTCTCCACAGACCTCACCCGACTGAACATGGACTGAACCCCTGAAATCTCCAGAACGCTGAGCAAAGTCATCTCCTTCCTCTAAGTCGTGGTCATCAGGTTGTGGGGCCACGGCAAGGAGAATGCTGCCTGAGACAGGGGACGGCAGGGAGCAGAGGGAGATGGGGGGAAGGCAGGACACGATGGGCAGAGCATAGGGCACCCTGGCACGGACAAGGGCACGCAGCCTTGGCCCAGCCCCTGCCTCAGTTTCCCCGTCTGTAACACAAGGGGCTTCCTTTCACTCATGGGCATTGGGGATGCCATGGTACACAAGACAGCCTTGTTTCTGCCTCTAGTTCACAGTCTAGAGGGAGCTCAGCCTGGAAGAGGATTAACCCTTTCCAGGAACTACTCAAGGAAGGAGGAGGGGCTTCATTTGGTGTTTTTGTTTTGTTTTGTTTTACTTTGTTTAGTACTAGAGATTGAACCCAGGAGCATTCTATCTCCGAGATATACCCCCAGACATATATATATATATATATTTAACCTATTTATTTATTTATTTTTGTGATACTGGGGATTGAACCCAGGGGCATTCTACCTATGAACTAGACCCCCCCCCCAGACCCATTTTATTTTTTAATTTTGAAACAGGGTCTCACTAAGTTGCTGAAAGCCTTGCTAAGTTGCTGAGGCTGACTTTGAACCCGCATTTCTCCTGTCTGAGCCTCCCAAATACTGGGATTACAGGCATGTACCACCATGCCTGGCTTTATTTTTTATTTTGAAACAGTCTTGCTAAATTGCTAAGGGTGTTGCTGAGTTGCTGAGGCTGGCCTCAAACCTTCGATCCTCCGGTCTCAGCCTCCTAAGTACTGGGATTACAAGTATGCACCACCGTGCCTGGCAGGAAGGAGGAGTTCAAGCACTGCGTGCTTAGTCCCTTTTGTCCTGGGAGAGTCCCCGACCCCGTCACCCTGTATCCATGGCTCCTCTTGACACAGGCTGGCCAATCAGCTCCCTTCCTCTCCAAGCCCGTAGTGATGTTCTGGGACAAGCACGTGACTGGCTCAACACTTCTGCTGGGGAGACAGGGACTGGAGCACGCTGAGAGGGCAGGCTGTGGGAGGGCCTGCTGGGCCTGCTGCACACCGGGCACCGGCAACGAGAAAGAGGCTGAGTTCTGCTAACGGGGCTTGAGCTCCTGCACCCAGCCACGCCTGAGGTTCTCAGACCTGGGCTTTTCGTCAGTTCTGCCATTCAGTCCATTGTGTGGTGTGGCAGACGTGGCGTCCGGGTTCTTGTTTTTTTTTTTTGGTACTGGGGATGGAACCCAGAGGCATCTACCTTCAAGCTACACTCTCAGCCCGATTTTACTTCATATTTAGAAACAGGGTCTCACTAGGTTGATGAATCTCACTACTTGCTGAGGCTGTCCTCGAACCTTCGATCCTCCTGTCTCAGCCTCCCAAGTACAGGGCTTACAGGTGTACGCCATCATGCCTGGCTATGAGTCCGGGTTCTGCCTCCTGGCTGTGATGTGCCGGTGACAGTGCCCCTGGGCTTGGTGGGGACCAGCAGGGGGACAGCAAGGCCAGGCTGCTGGGCTGACAGAGCGGGGGGCTGCTGAGGAGTTGACAGGAGCCGAAGAGTGGGAGCAGGAGTGGAGGCCGGAGGTGGAGGCGGGCGCTTCTGGAGCTGCTGGGACAGCGATCGGGGTCTGTGGAGAAGGGCTTGGGTGAACTGAGCAAAGGGGTGGGAGAGGGGGAGGGGGGCTGGTGAAGCTTACAGAAGACCAGTCGGCAGGGCTCCCCCAGGCCAACCCTGGAGGAGGAGGGAAAGGAATAGGAGCGTAGGTTCAGGATGTGGGGTGTGGGGTCCTCATCCACTGTGGGAGCTGTGTAGTGTGACCTTCAGTGACCTTGACCCGAGAGGTGTGGAGAGGCCAGGGCCAGGTAGAGGAGAGAATGGGAACAGGGGTGTGGATGAGGCTGGGGACGTGCTCGCTCAGGGGGTGTGGGGAGGCTGGGCCAGCAGCTCCAGGGCCCCCTCCTCACCCCAGTGGAGGCCGAGAGTCCCTGGACAAGGGTTTGCCGAGCTGGACACCAGAGAGACAGGAGCAGTTGGTCGGGAGGG
>PVLC010048870.1:0-10622 GCA_004027655.1 Graphiurus murinus | reverse complement strand
AAAAAAAAAAAAAAAAAAAAAAAAAAAAAAAAAAAAAAAAAGAGCAGCCTCAATAACCTTGAGAGACCCTTAGCAATTTAATAAGACTTTGTTTCAAAATAAAAATAAATAAATAAAATAGGGCTGGAGATATAGCTCAGAGTTAGAAAGTCTCTGTGTTCAATCCCCAGTACCACAAGAAAAAAAAAATAAAAGGAAAAAGAAAGTCATGTAAAATTGCCTTAGGCAATAAAGGTCTTCCTGGGCTTAATTGATAATTCAAGAGTTCAACCAACAAGCTTTTCAGACAGTAAGTTTTCTTTTTTGCTCAGCAAATATCCTGAGACAAAATCTCCTTTACTTAGTTCATCCCTACCTGATCCAGATCTCACCTGCATTTGAGTAAGAGACTTAACCCTAACAGAGAGGTGTAGGAAATCCCATTTTGAAACAAAAAACAAGATTCCCATGAATTTCCAACTGGATTTGGATCCTATCTCCAAAAGAATTAATAAGCAGCCTAACGTAGTGGCACACACCTGTAATCCCAGTCCTTGAGAGGCTGAGACAGGAGGATACTACAGTAGGTTCAAGGCTAGCTTCAGCAACTTAGAAAGACCCTCAGTAACTTAGCAAGGGCCTGTTTCAAAATAAAAAAACAAAATGGCTGGGACTATATATCAGAAGTAGAATGTTCCTGGATTCAATCTCTAGTACCACAAAAAATATAAAAAATTAATTAATTAATTAATTAAAGATTTTTTTTCGGTACTGGGGATTGAACTCGGGGGTGTTCTACCTTCGAGCTATACCCCCAGCCCTATTTTTTTTTATTCTTTGTTTTAATGAAATAGAGAAAGTGCACCAAGTGGAAAGCCAGCATTGGAACAGGAAGCAGGGAACCACTCAATGTCTGTGCCCAGGAATGTCCCCACCTGGCCACACCTATTGGGCTTCCATGGCTGCCTCTGAGGCCAACTCATAACCTTTCTTGAGATGTATCCAACAGGTCTTTCTAGGATGATTGGGAAACACTTATCCTGTTTAAAAGTAAAAATTTAGTTGGGTATGGTGGCATATTTCTGTAATCTCAGTACTTGGGAGGCTGAGATAAGAGTATCACAGATTTGAGGCCAGCCTCAGAAATTTAGTGAGACCCTCAGCAACATAATGAGACCTTGTTTCTAATTTTAAAAAAAAGCAAAAATTGAATTAAGATGAGATAGTGATTAATTTCTTAAAGACCTCTCATTAGGTGGAGAAAACAGAAAAGAAAATACCATATGTAAAATGAGTCAGTCTGTAGAAATCGCTTGCACTAGTGTATGAGCTTGGCAAGTAAATAGGAATCTTCAAGTTGACAGAGAGGGCTTCAAAGCCAGGGCCATGATTGAGCGTGCAGGGGAGGGCAGGGGTCTGTGCATGGTGGAGAAAGAGCATAGATGGGTGACCGAGCAAATTTCTCAACTACGAATCTCACTGAACACTGCAAAGAGGGAAGGGCTTATCCTGTGCAGAAAAATGCAAGGCAGATTGCCAACTTGGACATGTCATTGTGGATCCATAGAGCGCTGGCATAGATTCTGTGCTGACCATAATCGGACTCCTGGTACATTTCAGATTCTCCCCAGTCACACTGATCCAAGTCTGGCTGAAGCTAATTGGACATTAGTCTTCAATCTGGTGCACCTAGTGCAGACTGACAGGCTGGAAACAGTCCTTATGACCACCCTTTTGGGGTCCATGGTACTGATAAATGCAACATTCCTCTCCTTCTCAAACACACTTCTACAACACAGTCTCAAGGTAGCCATTTCTTCCTTGCGATTTCATCCTAAACCAAGAACATGGTTGCTTTAAATATCTAGGATTTGATTTTAAAAATGTGAAACAGTCTCCACCGTGGGCTGAGGACTGACATCCAGGGAACGTTCGCAAGCTGAGAGGAGGCGAGCTAACTTCCAGTGGCCTTGCCACTGAGGACAAGGCAAGAAAATTCCTCCCAAGTGTGAGACAGGAGATGGACAGGAAACATATATCAGGAAATTGAGAATTGCTAGACATGGTGGTGCATGCCTGTAATCTCAGTCCTTGGGTGGCTGACACAGGAAAGTCATAGGTTTAAGACTAGCCAAGCAACTTAGCCAGGCCCTCAGCATCTTAACAGGTCCCTATTTCAAATAAAAAATGAAAGGGGCTGGGGTGTAGCTCAGAGGTAGAATTCCCCTGGGCTCAACTCCTAGTATCATACACACACCCCCACACACACATACACACACACACACACACACACACACACACACACACACACACACAGAAAAATTGAGAATTTTCACAAGAAGAAGCAAGCATGTATACGAGAGGAAGGGGTTATAGATCATTAATGTAAAGAAGCACAGAGGCGGGTGGGGCAAAGCCTCACTCAGCTCAACCTCCAGTTCACAGAAGCCAGGCCAGGGTGACAGCCCAGGACTGCGGGCACATCTCATCACAGGGGAATTCTGAAGCTTGCTCACCTCAAAACAGGCTTCCTTAGAATACTCCTGGAGTGCCACGAGCCACAGGTCAGACGACTGGCTGTGGGACCAGCACCAGAGATGGGGCATCGCCTTCAGTAAAGTGGAGAGAGAGAGAGAGAGAGAAGAGAAGAGAAGAGAAGAGAAGAGAAGAGAAGAGAAGAGAAGAGAAGAGAAGAGAAGAGAAGAGAAGAGAAGAGGATTGATTTAAACCAAACATTGCGGAGTTTGCACTAAGAGACTCAGGAGAGATTCCTCTGTTCTCAGGGCCAGAGATCCCTCAAAGGATGGGAGGTGAAAGAAAACCTGGTTATGATTGATTTGGAACAAACTGATAATTAAAAAGAAACAAGTCCAAAATTGAAAGTGATGTAGAACAAAATCTGAGAGCTAATTTGGACGAGATGATGTGCCGAGAGCACTGGTCCTGCACTACCTGTGTACACATTGTTTAACCTGTTGACTTTGAGCCTCCTCTCATGGACAATCCCTTCTACCTCCAAGGACAGTTTGAGGATCAGATGAGGGAACTGTGCATGAAAATAAACTCCAGAATGCTCAGCAAATGGAAAGCTTTCCAGCAATAATTTTTAATCATTGATTGCAATTCAGAAAATCAGTCATCACATTCTTCCATACACTTCTGTTCAAGTGAGGAGCTGGAAGATGAGACTTTTCTATCTAAGGGCAGAAAGTAAGACGAATGAGTGCCTGAGGCTCCCTGTCTCCTAGTTAGCTCAATCCCCCTCTTTGTTTCTTTTGTAAATGTTTTTTTTTTGTTTGTTTGTTTGTTTTGGTGCATTGTAATTACCCATTATGATAAGCTTCAGAATGATAGAAACACACTCACATAGCACTTGGTGTGTTTCCTTCTGGATCCCATCCTGCCCCCCCCTCTGCTCCCCAAACAGGTTACTGAAATTGGCATTGATAATTTTGTATATGTACATAGAGTTATTTGAACTGTTTCCTTCATCAAGTCTCCTCTCTCCCCCACTTCCCTGCCTTAATCTCCTACCACTCTTCTACTGTTCTCTCTCCTCATTTATCTGAAGTCCCATTTGTTTCCCAATTTCTCTTCATCTTCCACATATGAGAGGAAACACAGGACCCCTCACTTTCTAAGACTGGCATCTCCCTTTGCATAATATTCTCTTGTTCCATCCATCCATCCATTTTCCTGTAAATAACATAATTTTGTTCTTCTTTATGGCAAACAGAAATTCCATTGTGTGTATAGGCCACATTTTCTTTATCCATTCATCTGGTGATGGACACTTAGGCTGGTTCCATAATTTGGCTCATGTGAATTGTGCTGCTATTAACATGGGTGCGCACGTTTTATTATAGTATTCTGACTTCAAATCCTTTGGAAAGACATAGAGGAGTGGAATAGCTAGGCCATATTGTGGTTCCATTCCCAGTCTTGTAAGGAACCTCCACACTAATCTCCATAGCAGCTGTACCAATTTGCAGCATACAAACCTCCTCTTTCTCTTGGTATCTAGTCATTTGGTCGGTTACTCAGGGTAAGCAGCATTTGAAGACAATAAAAGGAAGCAGAGGAAGTGACCTAAACTTAGTTAACACACAATGTTTAAAGCAAAGCAAACAATCCAAACAATGCTGTGTTCATATATGAAGATCTCACTCCCAATCTCACTGGCTTGTATGGGGAGGGAGAAGGAGGGAAACACTCCAAGTGCCGTGTGAGTGTGTGTTTGTATCACTCTATTACTATAATGTATAATTAGAGTGCACCATTAAAGTATTTTTAAAAATAAATCAAAGGAGAAAATTTCAGACAGAAGTTATTAGAACCTAGTGTGGGAAGAAGGAAGTGAAGTGAGCATGACACATATGTGGCACACTTACCGAGATGCTGCCCCAGGAGAGGCCCTTGGTTTCAAAAACTAGCTCACTAATCCTTCACATTATACATTCTGTTGCCTTCTTTTTTCAAAATTAAACATTAAATTCTAACTTACTTTTTAAAGAATGATTATGCATCTGTTATTTTGTTTTATGTAATTGCCAAATGCATAAACAAATGTTTTTAATTAAAGATCCTTCATTTCCACTTCAGCATAGATTTTCACCAATTAAAATCATTATACTTCAGCCAGACGTGGTGGCACATGTCTGTAATCCCAGTACTTGGGAGGCTAAGACAGGAGGGTCACAAGTACTTAAAAGTACAATAGGGCTGCAGGTGTAGTTTGGAGGTAGAATGCCTCTGGGTTCAATTCTCAGTGCCTAAAATAAAACAAACAAACAAAATAAACCAACAAAAACCATGTGCTTAAATCTCCTTGAGTTTTCAATTAAGTGTTATATTTTGTAAGACAGCTCAGCTCAGAGTTTTACGTATTACTTGCATTTGTTCCTTCTCACTGAATTGGGTACACTCCAAATTTCCACTATGAATTTTAATTCACTAAAAACAAAACTTCTTATTGTTTTATGACTTCAAAAGTACTGCGTTTAAACAATTTTGAACACTTTTATGAATCTTTGATTTGTAATTTAGATTTCTCAACTGGGATGTTGTGGTGGGGAAGATGATAAGTTTTTGCAAGAGCAGTCCCCTGTGTTTAGGATCCTTGTAAGTCACTATCATTAATGGCAGTTCGGAGCCATTCATTGCCTTCCAGGGGGAGACAGGTGGGCGAACGTTTGAACCGAAATCAGGCTGGAAACCTTGCAGGAGCACTGTGGGTATGTGCAACAGTGAGTAACTCCACCAGAATCCCAGTCATTACCGAATGGACACACAGGGACTCTTTCCAGGGCGAGAGGGTAGGATATATTTTTGTACTTTGATTGCTTTTTAGCTTTGTATTCTGAAATAAGTGTATATTCATATGAAGTTGCAAACAGTAATGCAGAATCAATGCAGGAAATGAGTACCAGTACAACCCACAGGCCTTATTCAGAGTCACCGTGCAACTGTGCTCTGATGGGTTCCTATGCAGTTTTACCACAGGTGCAGAATTGTGTAAACATCACCATGAAGTGAGCAAAGAGCGGCTCCATCACCACCAGATCCCCAAGGTTACCCCTGTACTTCCAGTTCCCCTTTCTGCCTATCCCTAACCCTTGGAATCTCTAGTTTGTTCTCTGTCTATAGTTTTGTCATTTCAAAAATAACATGTATAAATGAAATCATACAATTTGTCATGTTTCAAGACTGGCGTTTTTTATTCAGCATAAAATCTTTGAAATCGGTCCAGGCCAAGTACATCCACAGTTCATTCATTTTTATTGTTGAGTAGTATTTCATTGAGGCATCACAGTTGCTTAAACATTCATCTGATTAAAGGTGTTTTTCCCTAGGTGTTGGCAATTAGGAATAAAGGTGCTATGAACACTATAAAGTGTTTTTGTTGTTGTTTGTGGGTTTTTCTTTTCTTTTCTTTTCCTTTGTTTTTGGTTTTGGTAAAAACCAAAGTTTTCAGTTTCTTTAGATAAATACTCAAGAGTGCAATTCCTGGATTATTTTTTAACTAAGGATTATATTCAGGGGCTTTCTACCTCTAAGCTACACCCCTAGCCCTTTGTATTTTTTTTTTTTTGAAACAGGGTCTTGCTAAGTTGCTGAGGGTCTCACTAAGTTGTTAAGGTTGTCCTTGAACTAGTGATCTTTTTATCTCAGTCTCTCAAACACTGATATTACAGTTGTGTGTCATCATGCCCAGCTCAAATCTTGGATCTTATGGTAAGTGTGTGCGTAATATTATGAGACACAGCTGAACTCTTTTCTACAGAATTCTACTTTCCACTAGCAGAGTATGGATATCAACTCTCCTTATCTTTCCTAGCATTTGGCGTTATCATTATGCTTTATTTTTGCCATTTCGATAGGTAATGGATTCGTATGATGACATCAAATAGCGGTTTTTGAAGTGTATGCCCCACTGACCAGCGATAGTGAACTTCTTTTCATGTGCTTATCCATCATCCATATATTGTCATTGATGCCTCATGTCTTCTGCCCATTTTCACTTGCGTAGTTTATTTATTTAATATTGAGTTTTGAGAGTTCTTTATATATTCTAGGGCAAGTCCTTTGTCAGCTATGTTGTTGACAAATATTTTCTCCTAGTCTGAGGTCAACCTTTATTCTCTTAACAGGATCCTTCATGGAACAAAGGTTTTTAATTTGGGGTAACTCAATTTATCATTTTCCTCTCTTATCCCATGCTCTGGTGTCACTTGGTATCTTTCCTTAGAAATGGTTTTCACAGCGTTACAACTCAAGACAGGATAGACCTCCATTCTCACTATCCCCATATCCACTGGCAGGGACCCGGCCTGAGCCCGCAGCAAGGCCTTTGCTCCCCAGTTCTGGGGAAAGTGGGCTCATGTCTGGCTTTAGAGAGAACATCAGCTGCCAGAGAGCGTCCTGTGCATCAGCTCCACAGGAACTGGAGAGGGAAATCTCTCTGCAAAGATTTTTATTCTAGATTACATGTTCATAGTAGATTTACCTTATTTAAAGCAAATTTTTACTTTAAAAATTATCTTTTTAAAAAGTGAACTTTTACTAGGTAGTAGTTTTATTGTTGTTGTTGTTTATAGGAACTAAGGTTTGAGCCCAAGAGCATTCCACCTACACCTCCAATCCTTATTTCTTTTTAATAGGCTCTTGCTAAGTTGCTAAGGCTGGCCTTGAACCTGCCATCTTCCTGCTCAGCCTCCCAAGTACTGGGAGTACAGATGAGTACCACCACTCCCAGCAAGGTGATTCTTAAGAAGTCTAAATTAAGTTATTCCAATGTATAAGACATGCTCTAATTTCCAACCATCTAAATATATTAAGAATATCTTCTAATATTTACTTTCCTGTTATCTTTAAGACTATAAATGGACCTGTCATGGTGGCACATGCCTGTTATCCAAGTACTTGGGAGGCTGAGGCAGGAGGATCAGAGGTTCAAAACCAGTCTCAGCAATTTAGTGAGACTCTTAGCAACCTAGCAAGACCCTCAGCAACCTATCGAGACTGTTCCAAGAACAAAATATAGAAAGGGTAGGGGGTGTGAATTCAGAGGTAGATGCCCTTGAATTCAATCTTCAGAACAGCACACACACAAAAGTGTAAATTTAATACTCCTTAAAATATGATCAAAAGGAAAATAGCTATATTGCTGGATAAATCTGTGAAGCTATTTAGATTCTATGTCCTAATCAGAGACAAAGGCCGCCGAGCAAAGTCTCTTCATCTTCCTGATGTCCACAGTGAGCTCTGTTCCTTAACTCAGGACTATCTCCTCATGTTTTCTCCTGTGTAACCATTAGTATCCACTAACTATAACATGCTCACTAAAAAAGAGAAAGAAAGTAATTTTTTACCTTTGGCACCCATTTGTTTTTCAACAAGAGGGCAGCTTCATTTATCAGAAAGTAAGCTGTACGCAGTGGCGCACGCTGGTGGCGCACGCTTGTAATCCCAGCATTTGGGAGGCTGAGACCAGAGGATCCGGGTTCGAGGCCAGCCTCAGCTACCTCGTGAGGCCCTCCCCAACTTAGTGAGACCCGGTTTCAAAATAAAGAATAAAAAATAGGGCTGGAGGTGTAGCTCGGAGGTAGAATGCCCCTGAGTTCAATCCCCAGTACCGCAAAAAAATTAAAAAAAAAAAAAAGAAAGAAAGAAAGTCTAACACAGTCATGTGCAAGGTCGTACAGTCACTAGAATTTGCCAGTTCATCTAAAGTCGGTTGAGAACCTCGGCTGAATCTCACATCATAGGAATATATTTATAAAGGATAACATCAGAGCATTCTTGGATTCCTAGAATTCTGGAGGCTGAGACAGGAGGCTCACAGGTCCAAGACTGGCCTTAGCAACTTACGTGAGACCCTAAGCAAGTGAAATGTGCTATTTCAAAAAAAGTTTTTAAGTTTTTTTTTAAAGGGCTGGGGTGTAAGGTATAGCAAAATTTAACAAATTTTTCTAAAGGGCTGGGGGTGTAGCTTGGAAGTATTAATGTCCCTGAGTTCAAATCCCAGGAGAGAAAAAGAGGGGGGGGGCATTAAAAGAAATCATATAATTAAATAGTAATCTGATTTATCAATTTTCTATGAAATAGTCATTTTTTTTTTCAATTCTTCATTTCTCAATCACATGTGCAAATAAAATGTGTCAATCCACATTAGTTCTGTTTGACAACAGATTCCTAAGCATCATATTTTAGTATTTAAAAACATAAAACATGAAGTGTTTTCAGTCATGGCCATGTGTTTTCAGTAACTCATGATCATTTTAATTTTCTGATAACTAAGAAAGATCACTGAACCCTTTGTCAGAATTGTACTGGTAACATTCTGAGCCGGGAGAATAAGCTTTCACCAGGGGCTCACCCACTTTGAAGGTTTGTGCTATACTTGTTTCTAAAAATACAATCGCACTTCTTTGTAGCTTTTCTGCTAAAAGCTAACGTGTTTGGTTCGCTCATTTGCTGGCCATATTTTATCGGCACCATTGTTAAACCTGAGATTTGGAGTGGCAAGACACAGAAGAAACAAGGCCAAGCTGGGATGAATGAGAAGCTTCGCAAACCTTTCAGAGAGAGAGAGAGATTTCACACTGAATAAAGAGGCGCCACTAACTCCTGAAGGAAAGCACCTGCCTCAGAAAGACATGGTGGTGGCTCCAGTGGGCTCAGGCCTCCTACAGACAGCTCGTGGCTATTGTTCCGTCTGGATAAGGTGACACCCTCTGTATAAGGTGGATTCATTTGGGACAGTTGGGGACTCAAGTTATTTTCTTTACCTTTTTTTCTTTTAGATGAATGTGTATAATCCATTAAAAACACACAAGCCCAGCCTGCAGAGATGAACAGCACAGCCTCCCCTCCCAGTGTTTCATCAATACAGGGCATCTGTGGCGTGCCGGCCACCAAGGTCCTCCTCACTCCACGCTGGGTGCTGCGCACTCTGCACCTTTGAAGCCCAGCTTTACCTGGCAAGCTCTGGCTTCCCTGGCTGCTTTCCTTTTGGTAGTGTGTGTGTGTGTGTGTGTGTGTGTGTGTGTGTGTGTGTGTGTGTATACTGGGGACTGAACCCAGGAGCATTCTACCTCTGAGCTATATTCCCAGCCCTATTTTATTTTTATTTTGAAACAGGGTCTTGCCAGGTTGCTGCAAGTCTTGCTACTTACCAAGAATGGCCTCAAATCTGTAATCCTCCTGCCTCAGCCTCCCAAGTGCTGGTATTACAGGTATGCACCACCATGCCTATAACCTGAAATGTAAGAGAGGCTGTGTGTGGGATTTGGGACTTCCAGAATATCACAGTACATTTGGGACTAAACACAGTATCTCACATCTGGGAACACATTGAAAAGTGAGTATCTCTGAACTAGGGGAGAGAAACGGTTTGGACCTCAAGAGGAAAATTGGACAATTCCTCTCTAGACAGAACAAGGAGAACCTAGTGGTGCAAGAAATGCTGTTGTGACATTGGTTTGTTCTGTTCTCAGTGACCAACCACCAGAGGTGTTCTAGTGAGGCCCAGGCTGCACACCAAGGGGGGAGCAGGACCCCCCAGAGAGAGCAGAGGACTATGAGGGCTCAGGGGTCTCAGGCATAAGCTCAAGGCTGGCCCTGTAGGTAGAAGCATGGTGGGGTCTTAGCACTCCATGCCAGGACACTTCTTCCTCGCCTGACCTCCCACCCTCACCCTCGTGTTAGGTAGCTAGGTAGCGTAAGGGAAGAGGAGGAAGAATGAGGGCCCACTCTACTGGGATGGAGGAACAGTCACTCCTCCTGGGGTGCTGGGGGTCCTGCCTATAAATTGCTTCCTTCATGGCCAGAATTACTCTTTTATTTGGGGGGAGAGCATACTGGGAATTGAACCCAGGGGCATTCCCACTCTGAGCTACACCCCAGTTTTTTCTTTTCTTTTTTTTAAATTTTATTTTGAACCAGGCTTCCTCAGTTGCTGAGAATCTCTAAGTCAGAAATACCTTCTTAAATCTAGAGGGAACCAGGCATACCTGGCACCGGGGCTTTGGAGCAGGCACAGAGCAAACCTGTGAGCTTTGATTAGGCACCAATGGGAAAGTTTCCAACATGGGGGAAACAGCCCAGATGCACTGAGCTCTGGCTTGAACTATCAGGAACTG
>PVLC010048869.1:0-10647 GCA_004027655.1 Graphiurus murinus | reverse complement strand
GATCCCCGCCCTCTCCTATATCCTCTGGAACCCACGTGTAGCTCGCTCTCTTGGACTCCTGCCCGGGATTGGGGGACCATGCCCTAAGATATCCGCACTCCCCGTCTTTCCTCAACCCCAGTTTTCCTCGCCCTGACCTGTCCCTGAATAAATCTGTCAGATGTTGCAGTTTGATGTGTATTAAAATTCTTTTTTTACAATATCAACGAACCTGGAGTATTATTCCGTATTGGGGTACAGCCCATACCCCACGACAGGATTACACTCTTAAAAATAGACACTCTTAAAGCTTATGGAACTACATGAACTTCCTTTTGCTTTTCTGGAGGCAACGTAGGTGTACTATAGTAGAGTTGCATTCGTGAGATACATCTGCAGTTAGTGACACAAGGGCTGATAAATGTAGGGATTGGTGTGTAGAGTTTATAGGAAATAAAAAAAAGGACCAAGAATGAAGATTGCAGGCTATGCATTATTTGGGACCTATATGTCCCTCTTATAACTTAATATAGTATGTTAGGGCTCTGAGTATCCCTTTTTGGGAAGCACTGTGTTCAGTTATCTTTTGTCACTGAGACCAAAATAACTGACATAAAAAACATAAAGAAGGAAATATTTATTTTCCCCATGGTTTTGGAGGTCTCAGTCTAGGGTCAGACTTTGGCTCTGTGGCTTTGGGCCTGAGGCGAGAGAGCATCGCAGCAGAAGGGTGTGGTAGAGGACAGCTGCTCAGCCCATGACAGCCAGAAAGGAGAGAGACAGGAAGGGGCAGGGATCAAGACATAGTCCTCCAGGGCAAGCCCCCAAGGCCTCACTCTCTTCAGCTAGGCCCACCTCCTGCACAGCCTCCCAAGAGTCCATTCAGATTGTTAATTCATCAAATGCCCTCACCCACTCAGGAGGTTAGAGCCCTCAGGATCTGATCACTTCTCAAAACCCACCTGTGAAAAATGGCTGCAGTGGGAACCAAGGCTTCAGTTCAGCACAGGAGACTCTGAGGGACATTTCCCACCCAAACCCCAACAGGTGCCATGTTTCATGTTATAAACACAGGAAGGAAAAGATACTAACTTCTTCTAATTATGCTTTGATACAAGAACAGAGCAATACATGATTAAAACTAGTCAAAATGAAACAAGTTCAAGCAGTTCCCAAACCAAACACTGCACTGTAATTATTCTTTCTTTGCTCCAATTCTCTGAAACGTCTCAATACTTGGAGAAAAATGCAATCATTCAAATTCATGCCTTGACTTTGAGGGAAGAAATGGCATCTGACCTTAAGTAAAGCATCCTCCCAAAGTAGCAGGGGCTAAATCCATCCCAGTCCCAGGTCCCAACACGGAACTTGGGAAACGTGACAAGAACATCTTCACTTTCAATGTTCTCTGTCTGGTAAGTATCGCTTGTTTCTATATAATTATGGTCTGTATGTGTTGGGATTGCATTCAACAATTCATTAGAAAATAAAATGGAAAACAAAGTTTTAGCAGCTTTAGCAAGATGGAAGTTCTTTCTCAGGTAAAGAAACCTGGAGGTAAAGTCCTCCAGGACGGGCATGAGGTGCCCACGTTGTTGCCTGAACGTGAGCTCCCATTCCCCCACTCTGACCTCACAGTGCGGCTTCCATTCTCAAGACACTTTGAGGACAAGATGCAGCTGAAATTTCAGTCACCACATGGATGTTCAAAGCCAACATTAGGAGAAAGCTCAGTGGCACCGTAGAAAACTCCCTGTCTTTGCAGGAACCTTCCTCGGGTCCTGCAAATGAGGACTTCTGCTTGCATGTCATTGGCCGGCATCTAGGCTTGTGAGCAACTTTACCTGTGCTGGAAACATGGAAATTCACTCCATATGCTGGGATTTATTCTTAAGGAGGAAGAAGAGAAAGGATGTTGAGGTAGGTTACTGGAAATGGAAGAATAATTCCATGTAATAACTCCCATATATTTCATCTTTTAGGTGTTCCAGTGTGAGGAGAAACCTTTTCATGAGTAAGGAAGACTTACTCATGAGTCATATTTTGGTAGAATAGACTGCTAAGGTGTACATTTGTTTTAGTATTGTAGAAGACTGTAAGAAAGAAATTCTTTATTTCTATAACACAAGTTTTCATATAATTGCATCTTGCTTGTTCAAAGGGATGTTAATGTCTTTTGTGTTATTTTACATTTTTAGGTATCAGAATGGTGAGTTAGGGTTTGGATGCAGATATGCTGGACTTAGAAAATGAATATAAGATAACTTATTTCATATTTGAGAATCAAATAATACATTATACGTATACTGTGTGTGTGTCTTTAAATATTATTTTTGGTGTTTTTTGCCATTATAATTTTTTTTTGTTTGTGTTATTTTTTGGTTTGGTTTTGCATGTTCTTATGCATTGAGGGATGTGATTCAATTGTATAATAATGTCTTTAATGCTTGAGATATTATCTTATAATAATATTTTTCATACTTGAGGTATTCTGTCTTGTTTATTAAGGACATTTCTTACTCCTAATTATAAAAAAATTCTTTGCTTTGTCTTCAATATAATGTTCTTTTTAAAAATTGCTTTGATCTTCACAGCATATAAAGTGAAGAGTGTGTATTTGGGTGTGTGTGTAGTGGTGTATGTGTGTGTTTTGTGTGTGGTTTGGATATTGGGATCTTTATTACTATTTATTTATTTATTTATTTATTTATTTATTTATTTATTTTTGTGTGTGAGTAGTACTGGGGATTGAACCCAGGGGCATTCTATCTCTGAACTACACTCCCAGCCCTTTTTCATTTTTATTTTTATTTTGAAATAGGTTCTCACTAAGTTGAAAAGGGTCTCAGTAAGTTGCTGAGGCTGGCCACAAACGATCCTCCTGACTCAGCCTCCCAAGTACTGGGATAACAGGCATGTACTGCCATGTCCAGCTTACTTTTCTAGATATAGAGCCCACTGCCTCACCATATTTATTATCTTTTTCCCAGGCATAATCTATCAGAATTTCTAATCTCATATATTCCACATTTTATCTTCATTTAATTTTTCATTTCAGAGTGGAATTAAAATATAAAATTAAAAATAGGAGCTGAATAAAAATTTGTGTCTTCTAATTTTACATAATCCACAGGAAAAATATAGCATATATATATATATATCTTTTAAATTTTTGTGTTATTTATTTATTTCCTTACTTATTTTTGTGATAATGAGGATTAAACCCGGGGCCATAATACTTCTGAGCTACACCCCAAGCCCTATTTTATTATTTTACTTTGAAACAGTATCTCAGTAAGTTGTGGAGGGCCTCACTAAGTTGTTGAGCCCTGCTGCAAATCTACAATCCTCTTAAGCTTCCCAAGTACTGGGATTATAAGTATGAGCCACCATGCCTGTGTTTTTTTGCATGTAATATAAAAAGCTAAACAAAACATGAGTTTGCAAAAAACCAATCAACTGTGAGGGGTTACTGTGATTCTAGAGCTGGCTTGACTCCATTTTTTCAAAATAAGATATAAGAAGCCTTCTGTATTAGTGTTTCAAAAGCTGATTTTTGATTATTGAGGAACTTTTGTTTTGTGTGTGTCTATTCTGTACACTGCTGTAAGCTTAGACACTCAAGTGTTTGCAGTGGCCTTAGGGCAAGAAAAGTCTTGAGATGAGTAAATGATGTGATAACATCAGAGAAACTACTGATCCTCTTAATGCCCACAATGGCAAATGTGCTCCTTCAGATTTTCTCAACAGGGCACTATTTTCATTGCATTTATGGATGTGAAGGTTTGAGGCATAAATATTGCCTCAAAATGTTTGTGAAAATTATAAAATTGAAACTGGTTAAGGCCTAGATTTTTCTTGCTAAATTTTACAAGAGATACCATGGAATTTATCAAAACCACTCTAATTCCACACATTAAAGTTTATAATCTATGTTTGTTCAACCACTCAAACTAAAGAATGATGCTCATGAAAACAGAGAGCTCAATGATGTCAAATTGTGGAGTTCTGGGGAATTGATGCTTGGTATTTGAGACCCAGCCCAGTCCAGATCTTAAAAATACATCTCTTCAATGATATTTTGTTTTTACATCTTGAATCTGTAAAATTGATAATTTTGAAGACAAGAATGAGAAATTAGCCAGAAGTGTATCTTTAGAAAGAACCTATGATTAAGATTTTGGTTTTTTCCTTTTGTCCTGTGTAATCTATATTTTGTTAATTGAGATCCTAATGTAGATGCTCTCTAGTGTTTTGATTTTTCCCCAGTAATCTGTAAAGTACTTTTGCATCTGGTCTCTGTTCCTCTTTTTTTGCAGTAGAGACAACCCTTATGTCAGCAACTGAAATTTTAGTGGAGTTTTAATTTTGTGATTTTTGCCTATACTTCTCCAAGAGCACATGTTCCAGGTTGACCAGTCACAGGTCCCCACCTCCTTGGCTTTACTCATGTGACAGAAGCAAGGCCAATCAGAAGAGCTTTTTTTTCCATATTGGATGAAGGAGGGAGAGGATGGCACTTCCCACTGTGACCCTAAATATAAGGCTACAGAGGTGGCAATAAGTGACTCTGCCATTACATGGAGAGACTCTGTGTGAGAACAACGCGCTTGTACAAGGGAGAGTGGAGTGTGAGAGAGTGAGAGCCAGAGCCCAGGGAAGCACTGACTTTCTTCCTCCTGCTGTACCTCTAGGACTGCTGTCTCCTGTGGTCAATATCATTCCTCTTGTGCTTAAGGTAATTTGCTTGGGATTTCTCTGTCATCTAGACATTCCCACTGCTATGGTATTACATCATAAAATATGTTGTAGTTCTCAAATTTATATACACACATACATAGACACATATATGTTCTGAAATATATATTCTGGAAATTATCCCATTGAAAATAGATATAATTCCATGAACATAGAACACCGTCTCAATATTAGCTCTCATTACAATTACTGTTATTTGGGTATGGTGGTAACTACTATGAACATATCAAACTCAATTTAGTTTTTCCCATGTTATATGTCTAATAACATATAACTATTCAACTATCTGCCCCTTCTTTTTCTCAAAAGGATTGTAACAATTTCTGATCAGAAATGCATGATTGCCCACCTCCGTCACAGTCACCAGCCCCAGCTTGGCAAGTTGTTGTAGAAATTCTAAATTCGGTGCCACGCAGTGTTGCTGAAGGGCGCGTGTCTGTCCTCAGTAGTGCCAAGGGCAGGGCCACTGGGCACTCTGCTGGGTCCTTGTCCTCTGCAGCCCCAGGTGCTGCAGGGGCTCCGTGCTCGCATGGGAGTGTATGCTGAGCTCTCTGCTTCACCATGGGCCCACTCCTCCAGGAGACCCTCCCTGGGGACCAGGATGAGAGTGTGAAGGGAGGCATGGAGGACTAGGCCAAGAGTGCCCACTCTTTGTCACCATTTACTCTGGTCCTGACCTTCTGTCCTGTTCTCTGCACTCCCACGCTCCATGTTCCCATTCTCCCTGCTTTGCAACGTGTGCCCTACATCCACCTCTCTCGTTTGCAAGATTGGAATTCAAACCTAAAGCTGGCACAGCCCTCTACCTCCATCTCTATCACGTGTACACTGGGGTTTCTGGGCTACGACTTACAGAATCACTCAGGTTGGAAGAGATGCTAACAATAATAACCACAACAAGAATTAAATAATCTTTTGAGCTGGGTGTTTAATCCCAGTACTTGGAAGACTGAGACAAGGAGATCGCAGGTTTAAGGCCAGCCTCAGCAATTTAGTGAGACCCCCCCCCAGCAACTTAAAGAGACATTGTTTCAAACTAAAAAATAAAATAAGGCTGGCAGTGTAGCTCAAAGTTAGAGCACCTCTGGGTTCACATTACCAGGTACACACACAGACACACACACACCACACACACACTTTGGGCCTTTTGAAACTCAGTATAATTAACAGTTCAGAATTTATTTAAATATCTCTTAAATGTGTGTGTGTGTGTGTGTGTGTGTATGTGTGTGTGTGTGTGTGTGTGTGTGTGTATTTCTGGGGATTGAACCCAGGTTCATTGTACTTCCGAGCCACCCCTCAGGCTTATTTAATTTTTAATTTGACATAGCATCTTGCTAAATTGCTGAGGTTAGCCTAAAAGCTGTCATCTTCCTGTCCATCAAGACGAGAAAGGAAGTAAAAGTGGAAGAAATTCTTCTCCATAGCCAGATGTCAAGAAAGGGAGGTGGATCTCTTATGGCTCTTTGCTGTGAAAATTACTTCTAAAGAAGCTTAACATGTACTTGTTTCAGATGGAGGAGCACTGAGCCCACCCTCTGCCTCCTCACCTCTCTCTCGGTGGTCTTGATCTTCCTCCTTCCCTCCTGCCTGCCCTTCTCTTCTCCCTCCATCTTTCCCCCTTTCTTCTCCTTGTTCTGCTTCCTCTCCCTCACCTTCTTTGCCCTCCCTGGAAGTCCTCCTCTCATTTCCTCCTGTACCCCTTCTCTCTCTCCCTTTCTTTCTTTCACATTCCCCTCCCTCCTCATCAACTGATCAACTGTCTTCAGGACTAACATAGACACAGTAAGGTTATTTTATAGGGAATATCTTAGAGTTACTTAAATAAACTCTAAATATCAATTACAGTGATTTCAAATGGTCCAAAGTGTGTGTGTGTGTGTGTGTGTGTGTGTGTGTGTGTGTGTGTAAAATACTGGAGATTGAACTTAGCTTCATTCTACCTCTGAATTACCTCCCTCCTAATCCCTATTTTATTTTTTGTTTTGAAACAGGGTCTTGCTAAATTGCTCAGATAGGCCTCAAACCTGCCATCCTCCTGTCTCAGCCTCCCTAGCACTGAGATTGTAGCATGTGGCACTATCTTAGCTAGGTCCAAGTCTTGGAGCACAGAACAGGAAAGGGAGGTAAAAATGGGTTCTGAACAGGAAATAGAACAAGCACATTATCATAACTACATCTCTCTTTATTGCTTTTGTCCCCACAGAGAAATGATGAGGACTCTGGTCCTCAAACACCTACTGTTAATGTTGCTGCTGCTGCTGCTGCCACCACCATTGCCAGCACGGTTTACATGGGATTTCAATCTGAGTGATTCTTCAGAAGAATTAAAAAAAGAATTTCTAGATTATTTGGACGAAATTTATGGTACGGGGCCTACCAGACCACCAGGCAAAAACAAGTTTCAACAAAAGATCCTGGTTGACGAAGACAGGGTTTTAAGTGAGATAAATTACTGCTCTGATCAAGTTAGGTTGAAAAATGTTCATTATAGGCTCCGTTGTGTGCCAGAACACTACTTCCTCAATGTATCATATGAGCTCTTGGAAAATGTCTGTTACTCTAGACCAGTGCAATGTAAAGATGGATCTAAGAGATGTAGGAAAAGCTATCTGTTAGTAGAAGGGGTGCATTGTACTTTAATTAGTGGAACCAGAATGCCAGCGTGTGAATATGAATCTTTTGTGGAAACAGGTTATCCTGTTATCACTTGTCGATGGAACAATGATACCCAAAATCTTGTTCCTGATCATATAGATGACTTGGTGCCAGCTGGCTAGCAGAAAAGCCTCGTCCACCAGGATGTATGCTCCTCCCACCTCCTGGCAGAGCATTCTCCAAGCACTTGAGTGGGAGGATATTACCCTCTCCATAGGATCCTTGTCAATCAACATCAATTCTGATTCCATTCATTTTCATCATCTGCCTCCCTCTCTTCCTGCCCCACTCCACTGAAGGCAACATGGACGGGGATCACACAGCACTCTGACAGGTGGCTTCACACAGGTCCCCGTGACCCTGACAGCCTGGGATGAGAGGATGGCCAGCCCCAAGAGGAGCAGGGAATGGTTGCCTCTGCAGCACTGCAGAGACATTTTCCTGTGGTTCTCTAGTTCCATAGAAAGAATAAAGTGATTCCATGCAGTGTGGACTGTCTGCTATGCCTATGTGTGGTTTCTAGACTTGCAAGTTTCTTGCGAGATTGAACATGGTGCAGTCATGCTTTGTTTGTAGATATTTCACTTTTCCTGTTCTTTCCACACAACACAACACATGAGGCCATGCAAGAGTAGATGCAGAGAGGTGACATCGCAGGCCAAAAGCCTTTAAATATTTAGTGAAGTGAATTCCCTGAAGCACGTTTCAATTGCCTGATGCTATTGTGTGAATCCTCACACTTCCTTCTTTTAGCTGAGATGTCAGTCTTCACAGTCCTACAAACAATTGCTCACTCCCTGGTGTGGTCAGAATTACCCACAATTCCTTGGCTCACTTTGTAGTAGATGTGGCTCCATCTGAGCGCCTGCGGCTCAGGAACCAGCTGGAGAATCAGAATGGTAAGAAAAACTTCTCTGTCCAGTTTCAGTAATAATTTTCTCCTTTTTGTCTTCAAACTTCACATCTTTCTAGTATTACTCCTTGAAACTTTCTAGCAAACGGGATAAGGAGTAGTGATGGCAGAAGGTAGGTAAAGTGTTTATCGCTCTTGGCACATTTCATCCCAGCCCAATCTGTGAGTGCTCTCCCCATTCTGTATCACTCGCATGGGATTCAGAGCTAAGCTCAATTTATCAATTAGTTGATACAAGTAAGGGCCTAGCAACAGTGACTGCTAGGCCCCCTTTCAGTGATTAAGGGAGGAAATCAGGCCTCCAGACACCTGTGATGCTTAGTTTTATGAGCCAACTTTCACTAAATTAAGGATTCCTAAATATCTGGTTGAAAAACCATTTCTGGATGAAGCTGTGAAGGTGTTTTGGGGCGAGATGTGCATTGAATTTGTAGACTGAGTAGAGAAGAGCACTTCAGGTATCATCCAAACTGTTGATAGAAAAAAGCAGAGGAATGGTCAATTAACTCTCTGTGCTTAAGTTAGGACACCATCTTCTTCTGTCTTAGATATTGGCACTCCTGGTTCTTGGGGCTTTGGATTCAGACTGGGACATCACTGGCTCCTAATTTCAGGGTTTAGACCAAAACTACATCAGCTTTCCTGGGTCTCCGGCTTTCAAACAGCAGATGGCACTTCTCAGTCTTAGTGTTTGTGTAGATCAATCCCATAATAAATATCCTTCTATATGTTTAGATAGATAGATAGTAGATATCATAGTAGTTCTGTTTGTTCGAAGAGCCCTGACTAATACAATACCAATCTCCATTTGGAGGCAAATCACTTTTAGTTTTCAGATCTAAGTGAACAAGTTACCATCAACCTTTTAGAAGGACTCTTCATGGTACCCTCTAAGACAACCTTCTATCCATGAGCTGAGAAAATTCTGCACATGGTCTGTCTTAGGTAAGTTGTATAGAACATCTCTCTGGGTCATGCTTATCTCGTTGATCTTGATGGTTATACGATATAGATGATATTTATTACAGTATGGTATAGAACAATAATTATGGCATAAATGTATCTCCTTCTTCCAGAATAGCAAAGATGATCCAAATAACTTTGTGCGTGTGTGTGTGTGTGGACTGGGGATTGAACCCAGGGACATTCTACCTCTGAGTTATACTCCCAGTCCTATTTTTTATTCTTCATTTTGAAATATGGTTTCACTAAGTTGGGGAGGACCTTACTAAGTACCTGAGGCTGGTCAAGAACCTGAGATTCTCCCAAGTACTGAGATTACAAGCATGTGGCACCACACCCGGCATAAATAACTTTTATTTATTTTTTATTTTTTTATTTTCATAAATAACTTTTAGTATTAGAATTATAGAAATAGAGCAGGAATAATTTACACAGATTACTTCAGTTGTTTAATATTACACAAGAAATACAAATACTGGCTCCACCCAGTGGATTCCCAATATAAGTTCAAACTATAATTTTCAGTTCCACCCATTGTAAGATTTCAAATGATTATTATCCAACCTACGTTAGCATTTTCTCTTCAATAATACATAACTTCATCACTAAAATGAATATCGTGCCTAAGCTTGACTCATTGCATAATGTATCTTTTTGCTAGAGTCCTTCAAATGATGCATCATTATCATTGTTATGTAAAGTATACATAGCATAAATTGATCATTTAAATCATTCGAAGTATATAGTCCAATGACATTAAGCATATATAAGCATTAACACCATTCACATCCAGAACATCTTTCATCTTGTAAAACTGAAAATCTCCATCCATTAAATAATTAACTCCACATTTCTCCACCCTACGAGCCTCTGGTAACCACCATTCTACTTCCTGTCTCTATGAAACTGACTACTTTAGATACCTTATCTAAGTGGAATCATATAGTCTCTGTCCTTTTGTGGCTGCCTTTTTTTATTTAGCATAACATCTTCGAGTTTCGCCCATGCCTTAGTATGTATCATAATTTCCTCCCGTTTTAGGGCTGAATATTATTTCATTGTATGTTCATCACACATTTGGTTTATCTATCCATCCACTGAAGAATACTTGGAGTGCCTCCATTTGACTATAGTGAATAATGCTGCCATGAACATCAGTGCAAAAACATCCATTTGAATCCTTCCTTTCAATTTTTTGAGTATAAAACTTTAAGTGGAATTACTGGCTCATATGGTAATTATATTTTTACTTTTTAAGAACCACTATTCTGTTTTCCATAGTGGCTACACCATTATACATTCCCACCAGAAGTGTATTAGAGTTCCAATTTCTTCAAATACCAACATTCGTTATTTTTTGAGTTTTAAGATATGTT
>PVLC010048868.1:0-10607 GCA_004027655.1 Graphiurus murinus | reverse complement strand
CACGGGGGGGGGGGGGGAAGATTGTTTTAAACAATATTAAAAAAAATTTTTTTTTTCTGCAAAACTTCTAGGGACCTTTAATAATGCATTGTGACTCTCCAAGATAGGGCTTTAAAGAACACATGAATCTGCCAAACTTCATCTTGGATCCCTTCTTCCTTCAGAGGGCTTAGTATCAAATGGAACATCCTTTGGGGAAAGCTGAACTTTTGCAGTAGAAAGAATTTTGTATTATCCTTTGTGTTTTTCTTGAAACATATGCATTGCTCAGTTTTATATTAGGCACTTTTAAAGTTTTTTAAAATTACTTATTTATTTTTTATACTAGGGATTGAACCCAGGGACATTCTACCTCTGAGCTATACCCCCAGCCCTATTTTACTTTTTATTTTGAAACAGGATCTCCCTAAATTGCTGAGGCTTGCTTCAAACCTGTGATCCTCCTATCTCAGCCTCCCAAGTACTGGGATTACAGTTGTGTGCCACCACGCCCAATTTAAGTGATTATTGAATGACTAAGATTGATATGCAGGAGATCAAGGCACTGAATCTTTGGTGAAGAGAGAGATCAAGCACTGTTGTTGAGGGCTTAAATGCTTACTGTGAACATTTAGTGACTTCTCCCTTTGAAGCCTTTTTTTCTTCCTTGCTGCTTTTCCCATCCATTGTCCTGCGATCTTTTTCTCAATTAGGATAAAGTTTAATATTATTTTTATTTCAGGAGATTTTCTTGTAAAGTCCCTCTGAGATGGTCACCTGATCAAGATCATTTTTTGCACCTAGTTTTTTTAGCTTATTAGGGGTAGGGATACACTCATTAATAACTGTTTTCTCCATTGTGCCATGTACTCAGTGTTCAGTAGCTCAGTAGATGCATACAATACAATTATTCATCTTAAATTAAGATTGCTAGAGCACCAGTTATAACTATCAATTTATCCTTTATTTTTGTTTTCTATTTTCTAATTCAGTCCTCTTTCTTCAAAAATTCTTCTCTCCTCCCCTAATTATTGCCATGTACCCCAAATCTGTGGTCACATCATTGAGAAGAAAAAAGCAATATTAAAATAGCCATCTGGAGCTATTTCAAAGACATTTAGAAACTAAATTAGGTTATATCTCTGTAATCACAGGACTATTCATTTTGGAAATCTAATACATTAAGTATGCCATATGTAGAAACCATGTTGTCTTTGCCCCATCTCCATATCTAATTGTTTTATTCATTTTATTTTTCATTGGCTCCCTAATAATCAGAAGGCCGTACTTTTTCTTTTTTTTTTTTTTTTCACCATGGTACTAGGGATTGAACTCAGAGGTATGCTACCTTCGAGCTACAACCTCAGCCGGATTTTCTTATTTGGAAACAGGGTCTCACTAGGTTGTTAAGAATCTCACTACCTGCTGAGGCTGTCCTTGAACCTGTGATCATCCTTGTCTCAGCCTCCCAAGTACTGCGCCACCACACCTGGCAGAAAGCTATACTTTCTAATGCTTTCTGGAATCCAGCTACAATTTCACAATGTTCCAATGTTGACAATTATTTTATAATACCATAGTATACATTTTGGACAACAGATTCATCATATAATCTTCCCTGTCCTACCCTCCTTTGCCCCTAATGACACATTGACTAAGAGTGCTTCTTTCTAGTATGACCTAATTCTCTCTTCTTTATAACCAGGGTATGAAATATTAATAAGACCTGTGGCCTCAATTTTTATGTCACTTGCACGATGATTTGTTGTATATGGATTCTTTGCTTATCATCAACTTTTCTAGCTACACTTTTTTGGGGGGGTGGTGGTGGTGTGGGGTTTAAACCCAGGGACATTCTACCTATAAGCTGCATCTGTAGCCCTACTTTTTGTGTGTGTGTGTGTGTGTGTGTGTGTGTGTGTGTGTGTGTGTGTGGTACTGGGGATTGAACTCAGGGGCATTCTACCTCTGAGCTATACCCCCAGCCCTATTTTTTATTCTTTATTTTGAAACAGGGTCTCACTAAGTTGCGGAATGCCTCACTAGGTAGCTGAGGCTGGCCTCGAACCCGGATACTCCGGTCTCAGCCTCCCGAATACTGGGATTACAAGCGTGCGCCACCACGCCCGGCTTTGTAGCCCTATTTTTTAATTTTTACTTTGAAACAGGGTCTCACTAAGTTGATAAGAGCCTTATTACTTGCTGAGGCTGTCCTTGAACCTGTGATCCTTCTGTTTCAGCCTCCCCAGTAATGGGATTACAAGTGTGCACTACCACACTCGGCTCTAGGTACATTTTTAAAGCAAATGGACCTTTTCATATAGTTTCAGATTGACTTTTTTTTTTTTTTCTTTCTTCTCTTTTGTTGTTGTTGGGGGGGGGGTGTACTGGGGATTGAACCCAGAGGTGTACTGCCTCTGAACTACACCCCCAGCTCTATTTTTTGTTTTGAAACAAAGTCTCACGAAGTTGCTGCTAGCCTTGCTAAATTGCTGAGGCTGGCTGCAAGCCTGAGATCCTCCTGTCTCAGTCCGCCCAAGTTCTGGGATTACAGGTATGCAGTATGGAGCCTGGCTTGACTTGGTGTTTATGACTTATATTTCCCCTCTCATTTTGTTTTTGGATTTCTTTTGTTGTTTTCCCATGTAATAGAAAAAGAGACTTGGCACTAGACAGACTTGGTAGCTTAGTTAACTATATTTTTGTCTGAGGGTTATTTTAGTCTTTCGTTGAAACTGAAACTTTCAATATGTAAATGTGATACACATACACATTAAAAAAAAATTTTAGGAGTTGTAGAGAGCTTCAGAGTCAGTGATTTACATTGGCTGGTACTGTGATGTAAAAGTTACAGGTTAGGCTAAACCTAAACTGACACAAGACTATTTCATGAGGCTTTCTGTTTTTAATAACTATCTGTTATAGCTGGGCATAGTGGCACATGCCTGTAATACCAGAACTTGGGAGGCTGAGAAAGGAGGATCATAGGTTCAAGGCCAGGCACAACAAATTAACCAGACCCTGTTTCAAAATAAAAAGGGCTGGAGGTATAGCTTGGAGGTAGAAATCTTGAGTCCAATCCATAGTACCAAAAACAGAAGACAAAAACAACCTATTACAAGCTGGCTCATTCCTTGTTATATACTTACTTATATGCTTATTTGAAGTTATAAAATAGTTTATATTCACTAATAGTTTCAAATAGAGTCCCTGATTTTAGATGTTCACTGTATTTAGCTTTTCTTGGTATATTCTCCCCGTAGGTGGAATACAGAGAGATGGATGAAAGCTTGGCCAACCTCTCAGAAGATGAGTATTATTCAGAAGAAGAGAGAAATGCTAAAGCAGAGAAGGAAAAGAAGCTTCCCCCACCTCCTCCTCAAGCCCCACCTGAGGAAGAAAATGAAAGTGAGCCTGAAGAACCATCGGGTGAGTTGTAGTCATCAATCACAGTTTTGCTTTATCTTTGAGAGAAGAAGAAATGGATTTATTCCTACTCTGCAACGTTATTTATGTCTTTGTCTTTGGTTTATGCTGTGATTTTGGGACTCCTGCCATGTGTGTCTTTGTGTGTGTGTGTGTGTGTGTGTGTCTGTGTGTGTGTACACATTCATACACTACTGGTATTGTTAATCTTTTTGTGCCTGTGTGTCTGGAAATATATAGAAAGAAAGTAAAGGATGACAGTAGAAGGCAGTTAGAAAGTAAACTGGGTGTGGTGACGCACACCTATGATCTCAGTATTTGGGAGGCTGAGACAGGAAGATTACAGGTTGGAGGGCAGCTTCAGCAACTTAATGAGACCCTGTTTCAGAAATAAAACGGGCTTGGGGGGTTTAGCTTGGAGGTAGAATGCCTCTGGGTTCAAAATCCTCAGCACAAAGGAAGGAGGGAAGGAAATAAGAGGGAGGAATAAATGGTTAGAGAAAATAGAGAATGCCAAGTCCTCTCGATAACAATTCTGACTCAGAGTTTAAAGATAGAATGATTTAGAAATTGGTCTAGCCGGGCGTGGTGGCGCACGCTTGTAATCCCAGCATTTGGGAGGCTGAGACTGGAGGATCCGGGTTCGAGGCCAGCCTCAGCTACCTAGTGAGGCACTCCGCAACTTAGTGAGACCTGGTTTCAAAATAAAGAATAAGAAATAGGGCTGGGGGTATAGCTTGGAGGTAGAATGCCCCTGAGTTCAATCCCTAGTACCGCAAAAAAAAAAAAAAAAAAAAAAAAGAAAAGAAAAGAAAAGAAATTGGTCTGGCTAAACTATCCATTTACAACATGGATACTTCTTGATAAGACCTTCATGGTATGGATCAGTTTTAAGAAGTACCTTTTCCTGGTGAACAGATGTAAAAATATATTCTGACGTCAAAAGGAAAAAGATCTCAGAGTTTTTAATTATTTAGTTATTGAGCCTTCCAACCAAAGGAATGGTAAAAGACTAAAATCCCACAGGCTTCTCATACCATGGAAAGATTATTGGAATCTGTGGTTTTGGTGTCAGATGTTCAAGCAGCTTTAAAAAAAATTCTAACCTTCCCAACCCTAAGTCTGTGCTTTGAGAGGATATCGAGACCAATAGGGGATACCCTCCTGTTTTAGAGAAACCAAGCAAAAGCAGAAGCTTAATTTTTTTATATCTTCATCTTTAATGACATTTCATTAACTCTTTTTTACTTCGAATTTTTACTAAGTGCCTCTCCTTGAAGTAATTATAATAAATAATATTTCCATTAACTCCAGGTCCACTCACCTCTCCAATTCTTTAAGTTCTATTCCTTTTTTAAACAAAATGCTATTTCAGGTGCCATTTGTGTATCTTGCATTACTTTCATAGGTACCCAGATTAAGACATGTTTTGACAAGTTTTGGTTTAGCTTCATCCCCATGATGTTACTGAAAATTACTAGAAGTTACTTTATTTAAAAAACAAAACAAACAAAAAACCAGGCCAGGTGTGGTGTTGCACACCTGTATTCTCAGTTCTTGGGAGGCTCAGACCAAGAGGATTACAGGTTTAAGGACAGTCTGGGCAAGTAGTGGGACTGTCATCAACCTAGCAAGACCCTGTTTCTAAATAAAAATAAAATAGGGCTGGGGGTAGCCGGGCGTGGTGGCGCACGCTTGTAATCCCAGCATTTGGGAGGCTGAGACCAGAGAATCCAGGTTCGTAGCCAGCCTCAGCTATCTAGTGAGGCACTCTGCAACTTAGTGAGACCCTGTTTCAAAATAAAGAATAAATAGCACTGGGGAGGTAGCTTGGAGGTGGAATGCCCCTGGGTTCAATCCCCAGTACTGCAAAAAAAAAAAAAAAAACAAGGCTGGGGGTATAGCTCAGAGGTAGAATGCTCCTGGGTTCAATCCCCAGTACCAATAATATTAATATTAATAATAATAATATAGTAGTAACCCTTCACATTAGAGGATTATAAGTTTAATTTAAACTTGGATTTAGAGCTTAAATTCTGACTTAAACTGTTAGCAAAAAATTGTAATTTACAGGATTAAAATAAAATATAATAAAGGGATACTGTTTAAAAACAGAAAGATTAGATTCTGGGTTCAATTTACCCCAAGAATCATGGGTTTTTTAAATGAAGAATCTTTTTGTAAAACTGAAAAAGACTTGTTGGGCAACTTCTGGTTGGAAGGGTTCTAATCTCAGTGGTACATTACTTTTGGGCCTAATGCCCAAGGCAAATGTTGCCTTTTATGTGTCTCAACAGCACATTCTCTCTTACTGTTGATTTTTCTTCCTTGTTGTATGGAAGACCTATACATTGAGCTCTCTTCCCTTCTTTCTGTTCTTATCCTCAACCCTTCACACCTCCATTCTTTTCCTCCCCCTATATTCTTTTTGAGTCTTACCTTTCATTTCATCTACCTTTGCTGTGCACCTGCTAATGAGATACCTGTCATAGCTCTCCAGACTGCTAATCTCTTAGTTCTTGGGCTCTGAGCATTATGCAGTGATGATCTGATATCTCCTTTTTTTTTTTTTTTTTTTTATCTGATATTACCTTCTTTTTTAGTATGTGTCCCCAACATATAATTGATTTATCATGGGTACCAAGGTAATAAACACTTTGTTTTTGAAAATTTTAAACCAAGTCTTAGTGGTTTGTTTATTTATTTATTTAATTTATTTAATTTTTTTGCAGTACTGGGGATTGAACTCAGGGGCATTCTACCTCCGAGCTACACCCCCAGCCCTATTTTTTATTCTTTATTTTGAAACCGAGTCTCACTAAGTTGCGGAGTGCTTCACTAGGTAGCTGAGGCTGGCCACGAACCCGGATCCTCCGGTCTCAGCCTCCCAAATGTTGGGATTACAAGCGTGCGCCACCACGCCCGGCTGTGGTTTATTTTTTGTGAAAGAAATATTTTAATTTCATAAATGTCGGGCATTTTTCCCATAAAAAGTGTCTTAGTAAAGGGATTTATTTAAAATTTGGAGAAACTGTCCTTATTCTGTTGTGTGTAGGTCATTCTAATCCAATGCTTTAGTTTAAATGAGTTATATTAGCATTTTGGGGGGAAGTTTTGTTCAAGTTGAGAATATCTTCAGTGCTTTGAGATGTGTTGGTAACAACCAAAACTTGCTAACATATTATTTGTGGTTATAAAAATAAAGGTATTTTTCCTCAAAAGTAACCTAGAATTTTTTTGAAATTTTCTGGGATGAGTTAAGGAAGTATATTATCTTAGAAAGCAATGGCGACTTACTAGCCTCTGTAGTTTAGAAGTAGACTAGGCCCTGATGATGAGTCATCAAATACTACCAGGTAAGTTAAGTATTTGGAAACTGTCTAGGATTACCAAGTCTGTCATATCAGAATCATCTCTTTCACAATAGTCTTCAGTTAAAAGTGGCATGGAGCATTGTCATATGGATATATTAAAATCTTGAGAGAAGATATATTTGTGTCCTTTCTAGGCCTTTTCTTTTTTGGGGGGGGGGGATTGAACTCAGGGGCATTCTACCTCCGAGCTATACCCCCAGCCCTATTTTTTTATTCTTTATTTTGAAACCGAGTCTCACTAAGTTGCGGAGTGCCTCACTAGGTAGCTGAGGCTGGACTAGGCCTTTTCTTTATCTCAATCATTTTATAAAACAAAAGTTGAGTGATTCTCTAAAATACATATGTTTGCATTTATTTCATTCTTTTAGATTTGTTTAGAAAATTTTACTTTGCTTTCCATAGTATTCATTTTAAGAAGAAAATATTTTGCTAGTTATGAAAGTACAAGGTATTCTGAAGTAGGTGTGTCAAATGATTTGACTGGAAAAGCTTTTCCCTAGAAGAGGACTGAGGAGGAAGCCCATAGATGTCCCAGTGCCACCCACCCCATGCTGGGGAACCAGGTAGCACTCTACCATTTACCTGTATCTCTGACCACCACACACACTCAGGATTTTTGAGCAACAGGGATTGTACTAAAATAATGTGTTATAGAACGATCAATCTGATGTGCTCTGTAAGAGTGACTTTTTTTTGGTACCGGGGATTGAACCCAGTAGCATTCTACTTCCGAGCTATGTGCCCCCCACCCTAGCCTTATTTTTGAAACAGCGTTTCACTAAATTCTTGAGGCTGGCCTTGAACCGTGTTCTTCCTATCTCAGCCTCCCAAGTACTGGGATTACAGATACACATACATCACTGTGCTTGGTTAAGGGTACCTTTTTTTTTTTTTTTTTTTTTTCCCTAGTACTGGGGATTGAACCTGGGGGCATTGTACCACCTTTTTTTTTTTTTTTTTTTTTTGAGGCAGGGTATTGCTAAATTGCTGAGGCTGGCCTTGAACCTGCAATACTCTATCTCAGCCACCCAAGTATTAGGATTACAGGCTTGATCCACTATGCCCAGTTTAAAGGTGACTTCTAAAGGAGTAAAGAAAGCCAGGTGTGGTGGCAGGCTGAGACCAGATGATCTGGGTTTGCAGCCAGCCTCAGCTACTTAGTGAGGCCCTCCGCAACTTAGTGAGACCCTGTTTCAAAATAAAGAATAAAAAATAGGACTGGGGTAGCTCGGTGGTAGAATGCCCTCTGAGTTCAATCCCCAGTACTGCAAGCAAAATAAATAAATAAATAGTGAATAAATAAGTAAACAAAAAAAACCAAATAAATAAAAAATAAATGTATATGACTTTCAAAGGAGTAAAGAAAACCAGGCATGGTGGCACATGCTTGTAATCCCAGTACCACTGGTTGGGTGGCTGAGACCGGAGGATCCAGGTTCTCGCCCATCCTCAGCTACTTAGTGAGGCTCTCTGCAACTTAGTGAGACCCTAAGAAAATAAAGAATAAAAACTAGGACTGAGGGTGTAGCTCAGAGGTAGACTGCTTCTGGGTTCAATCCCCAGTACCGCAAATAAATAAATGAGTAAACAGACTAGGATTGAGAGATAATTTAGGTTATTTTGGTAATTGAGGTTAGTGGATTTTGGTCAATGAGAAAATGTTCTTTTTTTTTTTTTTTTTTTTTTTTGGTACTGGGGATGGAACCCAGGGGCATTCTTCCTCTGAGCTACACCCCCAGCCCTGTTTTATTCTCTGGTTTTGAAACAGGGTCTTCACTAAGTAGCCGAGGCTGGCCACAAACCCGGATCCTCCGGTCTCAGCCTCCCAAGTACCGGGATTACAAGCATGCGCCACTACCATGGCTGGAAAATATTCTTAATATCAGAACTTTTTTTCTTCTTCTTTTTTTTAATGGAGGAGTAGTGCTGGTGACTGAATCCAGGGTGTTGCTCATGCTCATCAGCACATGCTCTATCATGGACCTACACTCTCAGCCCCCAAAGTTGCTTTTTTAATGAAAACAAGATTTTTTTGGTTTGTTTTTGGTCTAATTGGATTTATTTTATTGGAAGGAGGTTCTCTGGTTTGGTTTAAACATTGTTTCTAGATTTTCAATTTTTGACCATAATTTTTTTTTTTTTTTTTTTTTTTTTTTGCGGTACTGGGGGTTGAACTCAGGGGCGTTCTACCTCTGAGCTATACCCCCAAGCCCTATTTTTATTCTTTATTTTGAAACCGAGTCTCACTAAGTTGTGGAGTGCATCACTAGGTAGCTGAGGCTGGCCTCGAACCCAGATCCTCCGGTCTCAGCCTCCCAAATGCTGGGATTACAAGCGTGCGCCACCACGCCCGGCTTTTTTGACCATAATTTAATGTGGCATTGTAGTCCTGGTGAGAGTCAAAATGGGTAAATATGGATTTTAATACTAAATATTATTTATATATAAAGCATACCTTATTTTCTTTTCTTAAAATATTTTGTGTATTTTTATGTTTATTTAATTTGTGTGTGGTATTGGTGGTTGAACCCAGGTGTGCTCTACTACTGAGCTATACTCCGAGCCTTTTTTGTTGTTGTTATTTTGAAACAAGGTTTTGCTAAGTTAACATGCACTGACTGGCCTTGAATCTGTGATTCTTCTGTCTCAGCCTCCCAAGTACTGGGATTACAGACATGCTCCACCATGACTGACATTATTTTTATTTTTATTGTATTACATAATGTATTTGTTTTAACAAATGATGGTTTTATTTGGTTTCCTAGTACCTTGATAAAAGTTTTTAAGTCATTGCATACTGAACATACTGCTTTTGAACTGAGTGTATTTGGTTATTAGTAATGTCACATAATACTGGAGCTTCTATAAAACAGAGTAAAATCTCCTTTATTTGGGTGTTACTGGTTAAGAATAATTGTCCCTCCATTGAAGTAACCTTCTCGGAAAAAACAAACAAACAAAAAACCATTGGCTCAGTTTGTTACCTCATGTACCTTAGACCATTCCTTAGTTTCACTTTAGTGAGGCTTTATTATCTTAACTGATTTGCTTGCACTTAGCTTTTTAATTTTCATACGAAAGCATGATTTAGTTTTTTTTCCTCTCACTGCCTTTTGGCCGTTGAAATTTGCCAGAAAAATCTAAGTAGTTTCTGGATTTAAATTTCAACTAGAGGCCGGGTGTGGTGACGCACACTTGTAATCCCAGTACCTGGGAGACTGAGACAGGAAGATCACAGGTTCGTGGCGAGCCTCAGCTACTTAGTGAGACTCCACAACTTAGTGAGACCCTGTTTCAAAATAAAGAATAAATAGGACTGGGTAGGTAGCTCAGAGGTAGAATGCCCCCTGGGTTCATTTTTTTTTAACTAGAGGAGCTGAGTGTGGTAGCCCACATTTGTAACTTGGGAGACTAAGACAGGAGGATCACATGTTGGTGGCCAGCCTCAGCTACTTAGTGAAGCCCTCCACAACTTAGTGAGACTTAGTTTCAAAAATAAAGAATAAAAAATAGAGCTGGGGTGTAGCTCAGAGGTAGAATGCTTCTGGGTTCAGTCCCCAGTACCATGCAAATAAAAAAGAGAGCTGGGGGTGTAGCTCAGAAGTAGAATGCTTCTGGGTTCAGTCCCCACACCACACACATACAAAAAAAAGAAATTAGATAACTCTGGGTTTGGGAAGATATATTCTATTCTATTTCAAGTTAGAAGTAGCTTTGTTGTGCATAGCCTGAGTCTTTTATGGAAACTTATTCTAAAATAAGTAAAAGGAAATTTTGAAATGGTCTATTAGGATGCTTGCCTCCTCTCCTCTCCCCTCCCCTCCCCTC
>PVLC010048867.1:0-10617 GCA_004027655.1 Graphiurus murinus | reverse complement strand
AATAGGGCTGAGGGTGTAGCTCAGAGGTAGAATACCCCTGGGATCAATCCCTAGTATCTCTCTCTCTTTCTCTCTCTCTCTCTCCACTTTTGCTGCTGACTCCCACTGAGACAGCCCCACAGCCCCAAGCTCTGCATGCACAGTGCCTCAGAGGAGCCCTCTCCCCTCTCATCCTTCAGGAAACTGAAGCACGGCTGGCCGGTGCCGCTGGGTAGGGCTGTGCAGTTTGTATTCACAGGCAGGCCGGACCAGCTCTGTAGTCCACGCCATAGCGCGCTGGTGTGTTGATTCTAGAGCAGACTGCGTGCTGGACATGACTTGAGCATTCCCTCTCTGTGCACAGGAGGGTGCTCTCTCCTGCACCCAAAGCCCGTTTCTTGCCCTGGCAGGGAAAGCACAACCTGTACACAGGATAGACGGCCCTGTGGGTTCCAGCTCTCTCGCTGTGTATGGGAATGACCGGCACGTGGATGTGTGGCGAGCTAAGACCAGCTCGGGAGCCCTTTGAGCTGACCCCTTCCTGCCCCCCTACCAGGAGCACCCTCCAGCCAAGGTGGGTTCACTGCCACCCACACCAAGGTGCACCCGAGACGGATTTCTCAGGAAAACCCTGGCGTGCGTGCTGCAGATGCACAGCTCGGTGCTGGAGAGGGGAGCAGAGACCCCAGGCCCTTCGGAAATGTCATCTCTTTCAAGTCCTGTGATTGCACAGCATGGCACGAGACGCAGAATCAAAGTTATCCAACACAGCCTCAAATGTGAATGCGAAGGACGCAGTCAGCGCTCCGGCTGATTTGGCCAGAGTTGGGCCTGGCTCACCAAGAAGTCCTGGGCCTAAATTCAGGGGTGAGGAGGGGCTGGGCACTTCCGGCCACACTGCTAACTCTGCCCCCAGAACAGACACCAACGGAGCATGATGTGCCCAAACTCCAAAAGCCACAGGAAACCTGTTTTTCCCTCTGATGAAGAAAAGATTTCTGGCCGCTTAGCAGGGGATGGATGATGGTATATGCTGAATTTTAGCACCTCTGAGCCCATGGACCTTAATTTCTCCCCTTTCAAAGGAAGAGGTAGACGTGAACTGGGGACTCCCGGTGGGTATTTCTGAGGTTGTTTGCCTGTTTTGGGTAGTCGTATACCAAGTAGGCCCCACCAGAGATGGAATCGGTGGACTCTATAAATAGTCCAGAATGACCTCATCCTTGTGCCGAACCCCTTGGTGAGTCTGAATGCCTGTTAGCCCGGTGGGCTGGCTGTTGTCAAACCGCTTGGCAGTTGTTTGAAAGCAGGAGGTCTTTTCTCTATCGGGAGAAAGAAGAGGTTTCCTATAGCTTTTAGAGTTTGGATACATATTTCCCTTTCAGTCCTTTCTTAAATTATGTTTTAATTGCCGAAGTTCTTTGTTCGTTTTGGGAACAAAGTGTGCTGTCACCAGCCTTGAAGTCAGGTATGCACACAATCCAGAAAGAGGCTGTGGATCCCTGGGGTGCGGACTGCAGCTGCCCCAGAGCCTGCTGCAGGGGGGAGTTGATATTTCCGGGTCTGCGGGGAGCCCCACTGCTCGCAGGCCTGTGCAGGGGTCTCCAAGGGCAGCTGGAGGCTGCTAGGCCTCTGTGTGTCCTGAAAAGCAACAGAGGCCTTTGCAGTCCCCAGACGGCACCAGGTCCATCCCGCGCCTGACCAGTGAGTGTTACCAAGGGACAGGTCTAGTGCTTGGGGACATGACAGCGACTGAGAGAGGACCCGCCCTGATCTTGTGAATAGAGAGGAGACAGGTGGTCAGGAAGTAAAATAAACAACAAAGCAATTTCACATAGAAATGGTCTGAGGTTAGTAAAACGGGGAAACATTGCTGCCTAGTGAGAGGTAGGGGCTGGAAGGGGACCACCTCAGATGGGGAGGGAACAGAGGCCGCTGTGAGGAGGGCGCCTGGGGGCTGAGACCTGCCAGGTAGGAAGGACATTCCAGAACATTCCAGGCTGCATGAACTGTCATGCAAAGGACTTGAGGCAGGGACAGAGTGATGTGCTTAGGGAAGCCAAAAGCAGTCCGGTGTTGCTGACGAGCCAGGGCTGGGGGGAGAGCTGGGGCCAGGCAGGATGGGGCGCAGGTCCCTGAGGCCCTGGTAGGGGCCTCCCTGCCCGCACCAGGACAAGAGTTCAGTTGGGAAGTCAAGTGTGAGCTGAAACATTGGCACTCCTGATTGGTCTTTCTAGTGGATTGTCATGAGCAACAGTTTGGAATAACTGAAATTGGGCTGTCCACAGAATGACCACTTTGTCATTCTACTTCTCACGATTATTAAATATACTTTTTTTAAATGTGCTTTTATTGGTGCATTATCATCTCACATCATATGTAAATCATGTTGACATTGACATACATGCACACAGCACTTGGTGCCCCCCCAGCTCCCCGTCTCCCCCTTCCCATAATGTTGCATGATAGTCTCACGTCATATTGTAGTTTAGAGCGACAGGGACATACATGCACACAGCACTTGATGAGCTTAATTAAATCACCACCTAACAGGTGTCTCTTCTGACAACGTTTCTCAGCTTTCTATGAAGCCAGAGCTTCCTTGTCTTCCCTGCTCTGACCCCAGTGCCTAACCCACAGATTTGTAGTATTCCACAGCTTTGTAGTTTAGGTCAGATTATAATTGCATAAGTTCCTATGCAAGAGGGCAGGCTATGTGGAGAGCTCAGTGCTACCCAGAATGCAGTGCATGTATCCCCTTGTCTATTCCTTATAATAACATTGAGGTGTGAAAAATGAAAACATTTGGTCAATGTGCTGGCCAGCCTCCAAGATGCTGCTGGCCTAGAGGTATTCAGTCTTTTTTGTTCCTTTCCTACTGGGAACAAGGCAGATGCATGTAACCAGTATCGTCTTGTGGAAGTGGCAGCATATAGCTCCTGAGGTTGGCCATAAAAGGCACTGTGATCTCTTGTCTCCCTTTCTCTTTTGGATCATTTGCAATGGGGGAAGGAGCAGCCATGTTGTGAGGACACTCAAGTAGCACTGGGGCGGGATCGACACAGTGAGATACTGAGGCCTCCGGCCAACAGCACTGACTTAGCAGCCACCTGAGTGGTTCAACTTAGAAGCTAGTCCTCCAGCTCTACAAAGTCATCCAGTGACTTTGGCCCCACCAACATCTTAACTGCAATCTAAGGAGACCTTGAACCAGAGCACCCAGCTTAGCCACTTACAAATCTCTAACCACGTGAAACTCTGTAAGATTGTAAATGTTCAGTGTTTGAAGTTGCTAAGTTTGGGGGCAATTTGTTACACAGCAATAGGTAACGGATGTGGGAAACGTTTCTCCCATTTGACAAATGAGAAAGCAGGCTCCAAGATATCAGGGATTTGCTGCCAAGCGGAAGGACATGGAATCAGACACACATCTGTTTTCCTGCAAAAGTGTGTGCCCTCACCTCCCTGCATTGCTGCCTGAGGCATCTGACTTTTAACATGCAATTAATTTCAGCAAAAAGTCACAGGCCACATTGACTTTATCCCAATCCTGGAATGGCCCTGGATTTGGATTCAAAATCCCAGATGGTTTAGAATGGGCAAAGACCAAGCAAAGAGATGATTTGCACTATTGCTATAAAGTGTTTGATTGATCAGATTTAATTAAAGCTTTATACTCACCCAGTTCACTGACAGCTACCTGACGATTAGTGGCTTTTTCCATTGTGTTTATTTCTAGTTCTTTCTTTTGTGATTTTTTAAAAAAGCATTTAAATCCACTTCCTAAATATTCTGTTTCCAATTAGGACTTCTACTAAGCTTTCTCCACAAAAGGAGATCTTATTTTCCTTTTTAAAATGAAATGTAGCCTCAATGCTAGAATACAATGGCGCTGTGAGTTCCTGACACTAACTTCAATGATTCTTAGCAATTTATGTTGACTACCATTAAAAGATAAGGAAAGATGTGAGGAAGGAGACAGTCAACACAATCCTATGTACATGGGTGAAGTTAGCAATACTAATTTCAATATTATGAACGGGCAGAGGGAGGGAGGGGGGTAGGACTGGAGGGAAACCCACCAGGTGCTCTGTCCATGTCTGTTTCTCTCACACTAAGCCTCAATATGATGTCTAATTACAATGCACCGGTAAAAGTAGATTTTTCAAAAAGAGATGAAGGTCAGCCTCACAAGCCTGCCACTCGAATCATTACATGATTCTCTCCTCCAGGGCCATCACATGTCACCTTCTTAAAAAAAGATAATCTTTACAACGTAAGCTTTCTGGCTTCTACCTGTGGAGTCTCTGTTTACTGACCTGATTTTTCAACATCTTCCCCAACATGTCACAACCACTGAGTTTGTTAAGCTTCAGTTTTTCCCACAAATCAATCCAGTGAACTTGCCAAACCAAAAGAAAATAGCAAATTTAACATGTCTGGAAAGAAGAAACGTTATACCTATCAGATTGCCTTTTTCCTTTTTTTAGCAGCAGAGGTTTGCTGGGACTTGAAGAAAAGAGTCTTCCCCTGGCCTGCCCTCCTTGTTCTGAGCAGTTGTGTCTGCCTTCTGAAGCCAATCCTGATTCCCGGGCCTGAATTCTTAGTCTGGGAATAGTCAGTCTAAGAGCCTGGGGCCAGCCTCAGCCTGTGCCTCCTGACACCCCCAGCTGGACTTGCCATTTGGCCATGGTGAGCCATGGCTGCACCGAGGAGTGCTGGCCAAGGGACCAGCCTTCCTCTGCCCTCCTGAGCCAGGGTGGGCCTGCAGCAGCATGCCCCACACCCCGAGCTCAACAGCTCCTCTCCCTGAAAGTTCTCCTGGGGTCGAGGTGAGGCGGCCTGCCTGCTCGGTCTCCACGTGAACATGCTACTCGCCAGCGAGCACAGACCTGTCCTGCTCTGCTTCCTGCCTGCTGGGTGCCTGGACGCTTCCGCTACGGGCAGCAGTGCCTCATCTCATCTATATATCTTGTCTCTTTTCCTCCATACCATCTCCCAATTTTAGAAGTCTAAGTCATTTTTCTTCTCAGACAGCAAGGGTGGTTCTGGTTGACCTTGGCTGGGGCAGTGCCTATAGAAGTAATAGCAGTTGGTAATGATTTGACTTTTTATGGCATGGCTCAGGGTATTTAAAACTCTCTTCCTCTTGAAATGCAGAGGCACAAACCTGTGGTGGGGGATTTCAAGTCCCAATAATGCGCTAAGGCTTCTCACTAAATTTGAATCTGCTTCTCGAATGGTGTTCATCTGACAACTTTGATGAGTGAATTTTTAGAGCCCGAGGAAATAACTTCTTCTCTGTCCATAAACATAAAGCGAAAGCATTTGCATGATCCTTGTGTGTGGGAGGGAGGTCAGAGGGGCACGGGAACACGAAAGATGGAGGATGGAGAGGGAGGAAAGCCAGGGAAGGTCATGAACCCTGAAAGAATGGCTTTGACCTAGAAAGGAGGCTGGAAACCATGAGGCCCGATCCTTCATTCTGCAGACAAATGAGCTGGTGCTCAGGAGGGGAGGGCTCCTTCCAGCCCACACGGCTTGTAACTCTCAGAAGATGGCTTGACTCCCACTGTCCTGCTTCAAGTCCAGCCTCCTTCTGCTGTTGCACTGTGATGGACAGTGTGTGACCCAGCCGAGCTTTACACCTGGTCACTGTGAGTCCATGGCCCTCTGCAGCCCTCGGGCCCTTTCATGAACGGATGAATTAAGAGACAGATAGGCATGAATGAGTGAAGGTATAGGTTGACAGAGAGGTGAATGGACCCAGAGGAGACTCTTCAAGAAAGTGATCAGAACATGAATCAATGCAAAGATCTTCCTGGAAAACTCTTAACATGTGACTTGCCTCCTTCTCCTGCCCTGGTTGCCGATTAAAACCAATTCTTCACGCTCCTCCAAAGCTCTCATCTCAGCACAAAGCCAGTGAGCTTTTCCCATTGTGCATCCGTTCCACTTGCTCTCCCTGCCAAATGCTCTCCCTCCTGAAATCCCTCCGCTCGCACATTCACAGCGTGACTTTCATCCCACAGAGCCGTGCTCAGCCGTGCCCTTGGATGAGATGGCGTCATCTAATCTCACATCAGGATTCTCCTCTGGGTACCCCACTCTTCACCCCGACCTTGGCTTTGCTCCCATCCTCAAGGCTTCGTTTGCAAGTGGCCATCAGGTCTTTCCAACCTGGGTCTTCTGAAACAGCCTGAACTGAACTTCCTTCTTGAAAACCTGCCGTCCTGCCTGAGTTCTGCAGGTGCACTGGGTGGACCCCCACGGCTTTTGTCACTTGTACTTTAAGCATTGGTCTTGAGAGACTCTCCAATCCTGCTATCACGTCTGCTGGATTCTCCCATCTCAGCTGTTCTCATGCCTGTCCCTTCCTCCCCAAGTCCATCACACCATCCAGCTTGGTGAGACCTTCACTGGTCAACTGGTCTACCACTCCATCTCTCTCCCTTGGGCCCATGTCTACACTGATTACACTTCCTGAACCTCCACTCTGACCTCGTCTCTCAACTGTAAGCCCCCTTCCATGCTTGCACCCAGCATTCACCTCTTATTTCCGGCTGCCTTTCGTTTACCACTGAAAAGAATCGCTCATCGTGTCTCATCCTGATTTTCTTCCTCTGAGCCTGTGCTCACGTGTGTGTTGTTCCTCTTAGCTGGAATGCCCTTCCTCGTCTCTGTTCCTCCGCACTGTCTCCCAGTTTGAAAAGTCCAAGTCATTTTTGTTCTTCAAGGCCATATTCAATGTCGCCTTCTGCAGGAAGCCTTTTCTGATCTCACCAAGTCGATAATCTTCTTTTCTTCCAACTCCCAGAGTGCTCTTTCAGTTTTATTTTGTTATTCCTGTGGGCAGATGATAATCTCAAGTAGACTCCAACCTAAATTTATCTGACCAAACTGACTCTTCTGTTATCTTTTCCTTTGGTGATTGTAATATGGGAGTAAGGCTATAAAGAAAAATACATGAGCATATGAATGCTTATTAGCAGCCTAAAATTTCAATGAACATTTAAAGCAACCTGAAATATGAAGCTATAGGTTGGTAAGTGATTAACTGCCAAATGCATTGTGCAGTCTTCAGGAGCCAGGGCATGGCTCGACAGCGTAAGTTCGAGTTGGTCCATTGGTATCTGCGCCATTTGCTGGTGTTTTCTCGTATCAGCACGGACTGTTTTATAAAAAGGCATAACTAAGTCAACAATATTTCTTTGCTGATCAGTAGCAATAGCTCCATTTTTCAGGGAGGTCTTTGTTTCTATAGAACCACATGTCGCAGTAAGGCTCTACAAAAGAACGATACTTTTTTTTTCAAGTCTACAAAAAGAGTGTAACATATAGTGAGTGGTGCCAGGGGACCTCCCCGATCTAAGTGTGGTATTCATCGTCTGAGTCACTGCTGTGGGCAGGTTGCATAGGGACACACTTGTTAACACACACAGATTGAGTAATGAACTGACCACTCTAAAACAGGAGCTCCTAGCCAGGCATGGTGGTGCACGCTTATAATCCCAGTACTAGGGAGGCTGAGACAGGAATCACAGGTTTGTGGCCAGCTTTAAATACTTAGTGAGATTCTCTGCAACTTAGTGAGACCATGTTTCCAAATAAAGAATAAAAAAATAGGGCTGGGAGTGTAGCTTGGAGGTAGAATGCCCCTGGGTTCAATCCCCAGTTCCAATAAATAAATAAGTAAACCAACCAACAAACAAACAAGGTCTCTCATCCATCTTCTCCTTCCTAACAAGAGCATCTGTTCCAACCTATTGCATCAGCCGGCTGGTCCAGTGTATGGCTGTTTGTTGGAAGTTGTAATAACCTGTAAAAATGCAAACAGGCTGCAAAGTGGTGCTGGGACTCTGGCAATGGCGGGGGAGATCATGAAGGGGATGTGTTGGAGAACGGCGCCCAGCCCACACACTAAGTTGCTGATGAATGAGAATCACAGCTGAAGAAGAGACAAAAACAGCCGTGACCAGGCGGCCCCTACCTCCTTCCCGAGAGAAGGATTCCATTCACACACTGAAGGATTAGGACAGAGACTTGGAAAATTTGATGAAACCCTTGCATGGGTTCCCCAAAGCTCTCTTTATGACTGTGGGAAAATAAAATATGAAGCCTGGTGAGGGAACTGTTGCTTTCTCCCACCATCTCCTCTTCTGCAGGGGAAGTGACGCCCAGCAACAAACAATGCTTGATTCCCACCCCCCTTGCTCATTATTATAAATAGGGTGCAGTTTCTCTGAGAGCCTGGATTTCTAAGGGAATGTCAGGCTCACATATTTTATTTTGCAAGATAAAATCTCAATGCAACCACTCTTTGTGTGTATGTATGTGTGTGATACTGGGGATTGAACCCAGGGGCATTCTACCTCCGAGCTACACACCCAGTCCTATTTTTTTATTCTTTATTTTGAAACAAGGTCTCACTAAGTAGCTGAGGCTGGCCGCGAACCCAGATCCTCGGGTCTCAGCCTCCCAAGTACTGGGATTACAAGTGTGCGCCACCACGCCCGGCTGCAACCACTCTTTACTTAGGCAACTCACCTGTTTCAGAGGTGAGTTTACCTGAAGGTGTCTTTCCTCTGCCAGCTGTCTGCATGCTTATTGTGCTTAAATAATGAAAGAAATTTCCTTCACTGACAAAAAGACTTTGAGACATCTGTCCTTCCTCAGGATGTTTGTGTTTGGTCAAGGTCTCTATTCCAGGGTGGGATATATACCTAAAGGATACTCTTCTGCTCTCCTCTCTCCTCTCTCTCTCTCTCTCTCTTTCTCTGTACTGAGGACTCAACCCAGGGCATTCTACCTCCAAACTACACCTCAAACCCAAACCCTTTTATTTTTTATTATGAGATAGCTTCTCGCTAAGTTCCCGAGGGTCTCACTGAGTTGCTGAGGGTCTCACTATGTTGCCGAGCTGGCCTTGAACCTACGATTCTCCTATCTCAGCCTCCCAAGTACCTGGATTCAGGCACGCACCACTGCGCCAGGCTGGATAGTGGTTTTTTGATGTGTAATGACCAATGCTGAGCACAGAGAGACACCCACTCCTCCCCACCACGAGCAGCCCTTCCACCCAGCTCACAGCGGCACCGTTCAGGTGGCAGCTGGCTCTTGGGCTTGGCTCATGGGAACTTCTGAGCACCTCTCATCTCCAGGTGTTTTCCCCGTGCACTGCCCTGCTCTGTATTTACACGTGAGCGCCTTTGCATTCATCTCTGTGACACCACCTTTATTGGTGTTGGCGCAGGCTATTGACATGCCTTTAAATACTGTGTCTCTCACGGTGAGGGCCCTGCCTCCCTGCCTCCCGGCTGTGCAGGCTGTGGTGTCCACAGATCTCATAAGAGCCGCAGTAGGATCGGGTGTGGCCAGTTTGCATCTGCTGAGAGTGCTGGCCAGGACAGGGCCGGAGCAGGTGGCTCAGCCCTCCCCCCCATCCGGGACCAGCCCTGCACGTGTGGCGGCCAAGAGAATGAGGAGCTCTCTCGGATTCTCCACTGCGGGAAGTGCGACCCACTGCCCACCCTGGCTGCTGTGTCCCCCAGTCCGGCACAGCGCTGGGTGAGGGGAGCGTTTCTAACAGACTGCTTTCAGCCAATGGCTGCACTGTATGGGAACAGGTTCCCAGGACTCTGGGACCTGAGCTCATGACAGCCAGACTTTCTAAGAACACCCACTAAAACTTAGGATTTAGACCGCCATATAAGAGGCTACCATGGGAGCCAACCCTTCTGTGATAGTCCCCTGAAACGGTGACCCTCCCCAGGGTCCACAGCCGGCAGAGGCTCCGAGGTCACATTCTGTTGTCATTTCTGTAGGATTGTGGGGGTTGGCTGGAGTCACATCTTGAAAAGATTGTGGCTGAGAGTAGCACTGAGAGGTTGGGACCTGGAGCCCGACCCCTGGGACTGAGTCCCATCTCTGCCACTTGCCACCTGTATGACACTGAGCAAACGCCTTCCGTTCTCTGTGCATCCGTTTCCCCATCTGTGAGCTCGGCTGATAATGGCTTTGCCGTGAAGGATCATTGCACTAGTTAAGTTAGTGAATACATGGGAAGTACTTAGAACAACACTGAATCTAGTACGTACTGAGCACAAATGACCTATGATTGTGCTCTTGCCCGGGCAGTATCTCTTTGCTAGAATGTTCTTTCTGCAGGGCCCAGCTGAGGCCCCTGCAGCTACCGGGTCCTTGCCGCCGCTCTTCAGGTAGCTCTGACCTGGAGAAAGAGCAGCTAGGAACACCAGGGCTGAGGATGGATGCTGAGCTGAACCAGAAGGGGCCTCGGGGGAGATCAGATGACCCACGGGGGGGCTGCCCTTAGCAGCCCAAATGGAAACTTGCTCCTGCGGCTGACCTATGCCTGTGTGAGTGTGTGTGTGCACACGCATGTGTGGTGATTACTAAATCTCTTCTGTTTGCTCGTCATCCAAGCCATAATCTTTTTTGTTAAGCCATAATCTTTTAAGCTTTAATTTCGCAAACTATGAGGTATTTACCTTCATCCTTGAACAGACCTCTGTGGGATGGGGAAGCTTTCTGACCAAGTGACTCAATAATACCTTCCCCCGTCGATTTTGTTGAGGTTTGGTTCAGTTTTGCTTTATGTTTGGTTTTTGTCCTTTTTAA
>PVLC010048866.1:0-10661 GCA_004027655.1 Graphiurus murinus | reverse complement strand
TAATAATAATAATAATAACAATAATAAATAAAAATTGGTCTGGGGGTGTAGCTTGGAGGTAGAATGTTCTTGGATTCAATTCTCAGCACTCCCCCACCCCCCAAAAAAACAGTCAGGCATAGTGGCGCACACTTGTAATCTCAGTACTTGGACAGCTGAGACAGGAGGATGCAGGTTCAAGGCCAGCCTCAGTAATGTAGTGAGACTCTCAGCAACCTAGTGATACACTGTCTCAAAATGAAAAATAAAAACTAGGGCTGGGGATGTAGGTCAGAGGTAGATTGCCCCTCGGTTTGATCCCCAATCTCTCTCTCTCTCTCTCTCTCACACACACACACACACACACACACACACACACACGGTGGTGGCCCCTTCTCCACAGCACAGTGGCCCCACCAGGCAGGGCAGCTTTGCTTTGCCTTGCCCCCTGTTCTGGTCTTGCCCTGGGAGCCCTCCGCAGCTCGCCGCTCATGCCCCCCTGCAGACAGGGGACTTCCTCAACTAGGTTCTAGCATGGCTGGAATTCCACCACCTTTGGGAGACCTGCCAGAGAGACAGGGAGGAGGAAGCTGCTTGACCCGCTCCCCTGTCCCGCCCCGTGACTGCAGAGGGACAGTCACCTTCTTCTCTCAATTCTTCTTTAGATTTTTCTTCTGCCAGAGCCAGTATTTCTTTTCTTTTCTTTCTTTGTGGTACTGGGGATTGAACCCAGGGGTATTCTACCTCTGAGCGATATACCAAGTCCTATTTTATTTTTATTTTGAATCAGGGTCTCCCTAGGTTGCAGAGGGCCTCACTAAGTTGCTGGAGCTGACCTCAAACTTGTGATCCTCCTGTCTCAGCCTCCTACGTACTGGAATTATTAGCATGTACCAGCACACCCAGCAAGAACCAGTATTTCTTTGTAAACAGTTTCCTGTTAAGTAAGGGATCTGGGGGGCGTATAAAAGAATACTAGTAGGGGCCGGGCGTGGTGGCCCACACTGTAATCCCAGTGCTTTGGAGGCTGAGACAAGAGGATATGGGTTCGAGGCCAGCCTCAGCTACTTATTGAGGCCCTCCAAAACTTAGTGAGATGCTATTTCAAAATAAAGAATAAAAAATAGGACTGGGGGTGTAGCCCGGAGTAGAATGCCCCTGGGTTCAATCCCTAGTACCACACACACACACACACACACACACACACACACACAGAATACTGGTTGTGTATTTTTATGTACTTTGAAGCATTATAAAATGAACCCCAGGTGTAGCTCAGAGGTAGAGTGCCCCCAGGTTCCATCCTCAGTACTGCAAAAAAATAAATAAAATAAAATGAACCCCAGGGCCAGGGGTGCAGCGTAGAGGAAGAATGCTTGCCTAGAACACATGAGGTCTGGATCATCCCCAGCACCACAGAACATGGTGGTGGTGGTGGTGATGGTGATGATGGTGATGATAATAGTAACAATAAAATAAATAAGATGAGCCTCGGTCACCTCTGGCATCTCTGAAAGCCCCCCCGGGCTCCTCATTCTGCATCCGCCTCTCCCTGTGTGCGTGCCTCAATCTGGGTCCCCGACTTCTCTTTCCAGTCTGATCCTGGAACGGTGCTCCCCACGTCCTCCTGAAAGCCGCTATTCTCATGCCCGACAGTGTGCCTAAGAGTCATCACTCTCTTTCTACAACGAATCCACTGTCATGGAGATCTGGGGCAAAGGGAAAGGAGCAAACAAGACCAGGGCCCGGCTGGCGTCCTGGGAAGGTAGGAATGAGGGGCAGGGGCAGTAGCAGTCGTGGGAAAGCACATATCTTAAAGGGCGCGGTGGGCCGCACACCTCCAGAGGCCTTGAAGTGGAGCTGGCCCACCCATCCCACGAGGGAGGACTGTGCGCTTGGAATTTTGCGCTGTGATCCTTCCCACTCTCTCCTTTTAAGGGGACATTTATATAATGTTCTCATGATCTCAAAACAAGGCTCTTTCGAAGCCTGAAATTGCCTGCACTCTTCCTGGTTTATTCTCAGACCATCAATGAGTATCCCCCTCCTTGTGCTAGTGCGTTTTCCATTACTGTAACAAAATACCTGTGGCTAGGTACTTATAAAGAAAAGAGGAAAGCCAGGTGTGTTGGCACACCCTTTTTTTTTTTTTTTTGCGGTACTGGGGATTGAACTCAGGGGCATTTTACCTCCGAGCTATATACTCCCAGCCCTATTTTTTTATTATTTATTTTGAAACAGGGTCTCACTAAGTTGCAGAGGGCCTCACTAAGTAGCTGAGACTGGCCGCAAACCTGCATCCTCTGGTCTCAGCTCCCAAGTATTGGGAATGCAAGCATAGGCCACCATGCCTGGCTAGGCTCACACTTGTAATCCCAGTACTTGGGAGGCTGAGACCAGAGGATGCAGGTTCATGGCCAGCTTCAGCTATTTAGTGAGACCCTCTGCAACTTAGTGAGACCCTATTTTAAAATAAAGAATAAAAAGTAGGACTGGGGGTGTAGCTCAGAGGTAGAATGCCCCTGCGTTCAATCCCTAGCACCACAAAAAAAAAAAAAAGAAAATAAAAATAAAAAGAAAAGAGGAGGCTGAGCGTGGTGATGCACAGTTGTAATCCCAGTACTTGGGAGGCTGAGACAGGAGGATCACAGGTTTGAGACCAGCCTCAGTAACTCAGCAAAATCATCAGCAATTTAGTGAGACCTGTTTCAAAATAAACTGGGGCTGGGAGTATAGCTGGGAGATAGAGTGCTCCTCGGTTCAACCTCCAGTATCATACACACACACATACACACACACACACACACACACACACTCAATTACCGATCCAGCCAGGCATGATGTACACGCCTGTAATCTCAATACTTGGGAGTCTGGGACAGGAGGATCACAGGTTTGAGGCCAGTAACTTAGCAAGACTCTGTTTCAAGATTTAAAAAAAAAACAAAAACAAAACTAGGTTGGTGGTGCATGCTTGTAATCCCAGTACTTGGGAGCCTGAGACAGGAGGATCGCAGGTTTGTGGCCAGCCTCAGCTGCTTAGTGAGGCCCTCTGCAATTTAGTGAGACGCTGTTTCAAAATAAAAAATAAAATAGGGTTGGGGGTGTAGCTCAGAGATGGAATGCTCCTGGATTCAATCCCCAGTACCAAAAAACAACCAGCCAGGCGTGGTGGCGCACGCTTGTAATCCCACTACTTGGGAGGCTGAGACAGGAGGATACGGGTTGGTGGCCAGCCTCAGCTACTTAGTGAGGCCCTCTGCAACTTAGTGAGACCCTGTTTCAAAATAAAGAATAGGGCTGGGAGTGTAGCTCAGAGGTAGAATGCCCCTGGGTTCAATCCCTGGTACTGCAAAAACAAAAACAAAAACAAACAACCCATACCTCCTTTGCTACAGCAGGTGGCTGGGAGCCTTCTGCCTTCGCCACCCGCCCACAGAAGTCTTTCTGCGTAGGAGTGGGGAGCACCCAGCAAATCCTTCCTGTGCACAGTCTTCTGGAGAGTGGCTCTGGGGCTTAGTTCACTCTGCCGGGAAAGCAAGAGGGAGGGAGGAAGGGGAGAGAGAGAGAGAGAGAGAGAGAGAGAGAGAGAGAGAGAGAGAGATTGTTTTTTGGGTTTTTTTGTGGTTCTAGGGATTGAACCCTGGGGCATTCTACCTCTGAGCTACACCCCTAATCCTATGCTTTACTCTTCTTTCTTTCTTTATTTATTTTGAAACAGAGTCTCACTAAGTTGCGGAGGGCCTAACTAAGTAGCTGAGGCTGGCCGCGAACCCGGATCCTCCAGTCTCAGCCTCCCAAGTACTAAGATTACATGTGTGTGTCACCACGCCCAGCTGAGATAGTGTAATTGTGAAATTAGCCCCAGAACTGTTTGTTTTTAATCTGATTTAGACCTCCAGGCCTTCTCCTGTTCCCGATTTCTTCCGTACTCCCTGAATATTTCCTGAGTATTTCTCAGGGGTCTGATGTAGCTTAGGTGTGTTTTCTGAAACAAAAGAAGTTTCAGTGAGAGCGTGGCCTTCTTTCGCAGTTTTGCAAGTCTCAGTGTTCCGTGTAGATGTCAGCACTGAGCTCCTCGGTGCGTCGCTTTAACTGCCGCCTCTGCAGATGCGTCCAGGCCTGCGGTGGCGCGTCGGGGCCTCTGTGGCGGGGGTTTCTGCACTGTGCTTTGAGGCTCCGCAGTGCGCTTTCCTCCTCTGCTCACAGAAATCCACACCTCATCCTGGCTGTTTGTTTGTTTGTTTGTTTGTAGTACTGGGGATTGAACCCAGGGGCATTCTGCCTCTGAGCTGCACCTCCAGCCTTATTTATTTATGTATTTACTTATTTATTTATTTATTTATTATGGTACTGGGGATTAAACCCACAGCCATTCTACCTTGGAGCTACAGCCCCAACCCAATTTTATTTTTCATTTGGAGACAGGATCTCGCTAGGTTGATAAGAGTCCCACGGCAAGCTGAGGCTGTCCTTGAACCTGTGATCCTCCTGTCTCAGCCTCCCAAGCACTGTTATTACAAGCATGCACCATCACACCCGGCTCCTATTTTACTTTTTTAGGTTGAAACAGAGTCTCACTAAATGGAAGTGAAGGCTGTGCTACATTGTGGAGGCTGTCCTTGAACCTTCGAGCCTCCTGTCTCAGCCTCCCAAGTGCTAGGGTTACAGGTGGGGGCCACCATGCCCGGTTCTTGTCTTCCTTTCCGAAGTGGGGTGGAGGGGCCCCAGTTTCCTCACCCCCATGCTGGGCCCCAAGGGAGGAGCGGGCTGGGGTTTGGAGCTGTATAAGTGAAGCTGAGGGACCCATCCCCCCCTCAAGGGTCAGTCACAGGCACTCCTAGCAGAGAACAAAGGACACAGATAAAGAGGGATGAGGACCTGGAGCCTCTGGAGGGGAGGCTGGAGGCGGGAGGCTGGCCTCCTTCAAGATCCACTGAGCCTGGGAGTCCCTGGCTGATATACTATGGGATGGCTTCTGTCCTCCACAACTTGGGAAACTCCTGTCCCCTCTCTCGGCTCCATTGCCTTGGTCCTTGAACACCGCCCGAGGCCAGGCTGGGGCAGCTGGGACCAGAGACTTACTGCAGCCAGAACTCCTGGTCAAGAAACAGACGGACCTGTAGTCCCAGTGGTTTGGGAGGCTGAGAAAGGAGGATTGTACATTCAAGGCCAGCCTCAGTGAGCTCCTATTTTAAAATAAAAATAAAAAGGGCCTAAGGGTATAGCTCAGAGGTAGAAAGCCCCTGGGTTCAATTCCCAGTACAGAAAAGACAAAAATAGATAATCTCAGAGGAATTCATGGCTGGGGGCTTTTCCCAAAGTGGGTGTAAACTGGGGACTGAACTCAGGGGCATTCTACCTCTGAGCTACACTCCCGGCTCTTCTTATTTCTTATTTTGAAACAGGGTCTTGCTAGGTTTCCAAGGCTGGCCTCGAACCTGTGGTCCTCCTGTCTCAGCCTCCCACGTATTGGGATTCCAGGCGTGTGCCACAGTTGTATTGTATTTTTGCTCTTTGTATCTGTCAGCATTCTTGCAGCCCCAACCTGAAGATCTGACCACATAACTTAGAGGAAAGAACATTTATTTTCTTACGGTTTCAGACCCAGTCCATGTAGGGCCGGGGACGGTGGATCTCAGGCATGGCGGCAGGAGGCGGGGAGAGGGAGAGCGATGGCTGAGCTCACACCATGGAGGCCGGCAGCAAGAGAGCAAGCAAGGGAGGAGGAGGGACCATAAATAACCTCCAAAACTGCAGCCCAGGACCCACCTGCGGCCTACCGGGCCCACCCAGGGAAGGCCATCACAAGGGATTTCTCCACTGCTGGGACTGCAATCCTCAGGACTCAATTAAATCAGCTCCAAACATAATGAGTGACATCTTCAGGGGACATTTTTTTTGGGGGGGGGGTGGTACTGGGGATGGAACTCAGGAGCATTCTACCTCCGAGTTACACCCCCGGCCCCAGTTTTAATTTTTTTTATTTTTTTGCGGTACTGGGGGTTGAACTCAGGGGCATTCTACTTCTGGGCTACACCCCCAGCCCTATTTTTTATTCTTTATTTTGAAACCAAGTCTCACTAGGTAGCTGAGGCTGGCCGAGAACCCGGATCCTCCAGTCTCAGCCTCCCGAATGCTGGGATTACAAGCGTGCGCCACCACGCCCGGCTCTGGGGATATTTTATATCTAAGTATAATACTATCCTAAGGATCTCTTCCCTATTTGGTATAACGATGTTCTTTTGAATTGTGTGTGTGTGTGTGTGTGTATATGTGTGATTGAACTCAGTGGCATTCTACCTCTGAGCTACACCCCCAGCCCTGTTTTTCTTTGTTTTGAAACAGGGTCTCACTAAGTTGTGCAGGGCCTCACTAAGTAGCTGAGGCTGGACGTGAACCTGTGATCCTCCTATCTTGGCCTTCCAAGTACTGGGGTTACAAGCGTGTGCCATCACACCGGGGTTCTTTTTTTTTTTTTTTTTTTTTCTTTTTCAGTACTGGGGATTGAACTCAGGGGCACTCTACCTCTGAGTTACACCCCTAGTCCTATTTTTTATTCTTTATTTTGAAACAGGGTCTCACCAAGTAGCTGAGGTTGGCTTCGAACCTGCGATACTCCGGTATCACTGGGATTACAAGTGTGTACCATCATGCCTGGCTTGCCTGCTTGCCTGGCTTCTTTTGAATTCTGACACAGAGATTGGTATGGTTCCTCTTCTGTAGATGAAGAAACTTTTTTTTTTTTTTTGGTACTGGGGATTAAACCCAGAGGCATTCTAACCTCTGAGCTACACTCCCAGGCCTATTTTTTAATTTTTGTTTTGAAACACAGTCTCACTAGGTTGATGAAAGTCTCACTACTTGCTGAGGCTGTCCTTGAACCTACAATCCTCCTGTCTCAACCTCCCAAGTACTGGGATCACAGGCGTGGGCCACCATGCCCGCTGAAACCTGTCTATTTCATGAAGCCAACAGGACTGAGGTGCCGAGCTAGCTCTCCGCTCTCCCTGGGCCGTTCTGCCGTCCAGAGGCCGCGCAGGCCTGGAAACTTGTGTTCCACCGAACCCTGCCAGGGGGCTATACTTAGCCACGCGGGCAGAGGCCAGGGTCGGTTCTCCGAGTATAGATAGTAACAAGTGGGCTATTTTCAAACATCTAGAGAACCCCCCGGAATATTCTGGGCCACGGTGATATTTATAGAACCTCCTGGGCTCCTAGAAGCAGAGACGATCACCTTCGCGCCCCTTGGCTCTCGGGACAGGCTTCTCTCCACGGTGCGGGAGCAAGACCCGGTCACCCAGAGGCCGCCTGCCCCTCACACCTGCTTCCAGGAGGACTCGGAATGGGGAGGGCGGCCCGCGGTGCCCTCCTGGTGCCTCGTCCTGTGGGCGCGAGGATGCAGCCTGCACCTCGAGGTGCGCCTTACAACCTGTCTCTCTCTCAGCCGGAATCCCACCTAGGCTGTGGCCTCTGCTTTCACCCCAACACACCTGGACCCTGCTGGCACCCTTGCTCCATCCCCTCCAGGCCCGGGGGCCTTGACCCTACGCTCCCCCTCCTCCCTTGGAGAGAGGTTCCAGCAAAGTGCCTGGAAACTCGCTCAAAAGTGGTTTTTTTTTCGGTACTGGGGATCGAACCCAGGGGCATTCTACCTCCGAGCTACACGCCCAGCCCTATTTTTTATTCTTTATTTTGCAACAGGGTCTCACTAAGTTGCAGAGAGCCTCACTAAGTTGCTGAGGCTGGCTGCAAACCTGGATCCTCCAGTCTCAGCCTCCCAAGTACTGGGATTACAAGCGTGCACCACCACGCCCGGCTTATTTTTTTATTCTTTATTTTGAAAAAGGTCTCACTAAGTTGTGGAGGGCCTCACTAGGTAGCTGAGGCTGGCCTCGAACCCGGATCCTTTGGTCTCAGCCTCCCAAGTACTGGGACCGGAGGATCACAGGTTTGAGGACAGCCTCAGAAACTTAGTGAGACCCCTGTTTCCAAATAAGGAATAAAAGGGGGTGGGGTGTAGCTCAGAGGTAGAATGACCCTGGGTTCAACTCCTGGTACTCCCCCAACACACACACAAGGTCTTCTCTAGAGGGGAGGGCAGAACTATGGTGAGCAAGGAACGGGTAGAAAAAAAGGAGGCAGGTGGGGGAGGGGAACCCCAAACAGTGGCCCCCAGAGGCCAAGCTCACCCCACTTAGGCAAGAATATAAAAGTGGTGTAGACACCCCCTTTTCCAGTTCCCATTTAGGACTCCAGAAATCCAAATCATTTTTTTTCCTTTGGTGGTGATACTGGGGATTAAATTCGGGGGCATTCTACCTCCCAGCTACACCCCCACCACTTTTTCTTTTTGTTTTGAAACAGGGTCTCACTAGGTTGCTGAGAGTCTAAGTTGCTGAGGCTGGTCTTGAACCTGCAGTCCTCCTGTCTCAGGCTCCCAAGTACTGGGATGACAGGCGTGCGCCACCACGCCCCACCAGAAATCCTGATCTTAAATGAGTATCCCGCCGGGCGTAGTGGCGCAGGCTTGTCATCCCAGTACTTGGGAGGCTGAGACCGGAGGATCCAGGTTCTCTGCCAGACTCAGCTCCCTAGTGAAGCCCTCCACAACTTAGTGAGACCCTGTTTCAAAATGAAGAATAAAAAATAGGACTGGGGGTGTAGCTCAGAGGTAGAATGCCCCTGAGTTCAATCCCCAGTACCACACATAAAAAAAAAAGAGTATCCTGGTTCGCCTGCTAGTTTTGCTAAGCAAAATAAGGAGAAACGGCGGGCGCATGCGCATGGCCCCGGGAGGCCGCGCAGGGGCAGGTGCTGCAGGCGGGGGCTCCTGAGCTAGCGAGCAAGCGGAGAGTCCCTCCATTCATTCCACAGCAGCTCCCTGGCAGGTGCCTGTGCTTCCCTCACCCCTGCCAACCCGCCCGCGCCGCCCCCGCCCTCTGCAGCCGAGATCTAAGGGAAGAGCATTTTCCATGGGCTGGTACCGAAGGGAAAACATTCAGCTTTATTTTCGGCCTGTGAAATTCCCTTCCTTCATACCCGACAGGTGCAGTCGCCTCATTTAGATATGGGGACCCAGAAATAGAACACAATCTACAATATAGCTTCCTTTAGGCATCTGGATGCTATTTTAAAAGAGCCTCCCGCCTCGTGTTGGGCCGGGGACCCTCTGCCCGCACGGTGGCTTTCCCGACAGAGGCGGCCAGGCATCTGGGGACATGGCTCCTGTCCTTGCTCCCCCACCAGGGCCCAGGTGCTGTGCTCTCCCTCCCTACCTGTGCCCTGACCAGGGAGTCGGGGAGGAAGCGGGAAGGGACGGTGATTCTTCCTGGACCTTTGAGAGGCTTCCAGTAAATCCCACGAGTTAGATCCACGGACCCCTCGCAGATTGAGGGGTGGGAGAAGTGTCATGACCCCGTCCCTCAGCTCTAAGCAGGTCCCCCCTAGGCGGTCCTCAGCACACCCGCAGGCGTTGGCCAGCGATCGGGCTGATAGAGGCCGCTTCGTGTCGTATTTGAGAGTCCTAACTGCAGAAGTGGCCTCGGGCACAGGGGTCTGCGCGGCTGTGACCGGTTGAGACGAGGTGGGTCACAGAGGGATAAGACTGCTGCTGCCAGCTGGTAGAGGGGGGCACCAGCCCCCCTGGAAGCTAGGAAGGGCCAGGATCTTTGCTTCCAGCTGCAGGAGGTCACCTTGACGGGGACTTCGGCCTCCAGCCCGAGAGAGAATCCCTTCTGGATTCTGCACCCCCAGCTCAGTGGGCGCGTGGAGCTCTGCCGGGGGAGGCTCGGCCCCAGGTCAGGAAGTGAGAGTGGTTCTGTCAGGTCAACACAGACTCGGCTGCCCTACTCAAAGACATCCTCCGTCCAGAGCGCCCACGTCAAGTCAAGACCACGTTTCCTCTGGGATGTCCCTGAGGTTCCTGAATGGTCTGTCATTCACCTGGCCATCCGGGGCCCCTGAGGGCCTGGCCAGGACCCCCAGGCTGACCCTGCAGGTGGGGCCAGGCTGGACACTCCGTAGCCCAGTGTGGCCTGGAAGCTGGTACATGCCTGTAATCCCAGTACTTGGGAGGCTGAGACAGGAGGATTATAGGTTGGACACCAGCCTTAGCAAATTAGAGATCCTCAGCAGCCTAGTGAGACCCGGTTTTAAAATAAAAAGGGAGCCGGGCGTGGTGGTGCATGCTTGTAATCCCAGCATTTGGGAGGCTGAGACGGGAGGATCCGGGTTCGCGGCCAGCCTCAGCTACCTAGTGAGGCACTCTGCAACTTAGTGAGACCCGGTTTCAAAATAAAGAATAAAAAATGGGGCTGGGGATGTAGCTCAGAGGTAGAATACCCCTGAGTTCAACCCCCAGTACCAAACAGAAAGGCTGGGGGTGTAGCTTGGAGATAGCATGTACCTGGGTTCAATCCCCAGTACTACCAAAAAATAAAAAAATAGCATGGCCTGGAGGAGTTAAAGTGCTGGGGCTGAGCAAACCTTCCCGAATGTTCTCTCACTCAGCAGGCTGGGCCAGACGCAGGGGTGAGAGGGAGCCTCTGTCACTGGCCACACAGCCCCATCCCAGGACGGGACACAGACAGGCCCCTGGCTCATGTCCCGCAGCCGGGGCCATAGGGGAGCCACTGAGGGTGGACAGCCCTCCGGGGCAGCAGGTGTCCCCACCAGAGCCG
>PVLC010048865.1:0-10608 GCA_004027655.1 Graphiurus murinus | reverse complement strand
AGGAAAATCAGGATTTTTTTTTGCGGAACTAGGGGTTGAATCAAGGGCTATACCCTCAGCCCTATTTTTTTTTTTTTTTTGCGGTACTGGGGATTGAACTCAGGGGCATTCTACCTCCGAGCTATACCCCCAGCCCTATTTTTTATTCTTTATTTTGAAACCGAGTCTCACTAAGTTGCGGAGTGCCTCACTAGGTAGCTGAGGCTGGCCGCGAACCCGGATCCTCAAGTCTCAGCCTCCCGAATGCTGGGATTACAAGCGTGCGCCACCACGCCCGGCAGCCCTATTTTTTATTCTTTATTTTGAAACAGGGTCTCACTAAGTTGCAGAGGGCCTCACTAAGTAGTTGAGGCTTGGCCACGAACCCAGATCCTCCTGTCTCAGCCTCCCAAGTACTGGATTACAAGCGTGCACCACCATGCCCAGCTATTCTCATATTTTTAGATTTTGAAATTTAAAAAATCTCTGAAGCACTGAAAAAAAGTTGCTATGGATTTTATGGATTTAATAATACCTGCCAGGCGTGGTGACTCACACTTGTAATCCCAGTACTTGGGAGGCTGAGACCTGAGGATCCGGGTTCCCGGCCAGCCTCAGCTACTTAAGGCCTTCTACAACTTAATGAGATCCTGTTTCAAAATAAAGAATAAAAACTAGGACTGGGGGTATAGCTCAGAGGTAGATGCCCCTGAGTTCAATCCCCAGTACCACAATAATAATAATAATAATAATAATAATAATAATAATAATAATAATAATAATAATAGCCAGGCATGGTGGCGCACGCTTGTAATCCCAGCATTCGGGAGGCTGAGACCGGAGAATCCGGGTTCTCGGCCAGCCTCAGCTACCTAGTGAGGCACTCCGCAACTTAGTGAGACCCTATTTCAAAATAAAGAATAAAAAATAGGGCTGAGGGTATAGCTCAGAGGTAGAATGCCCCTGGGTTCAATCCCCAGTACCGCAAAAAAATAAAAATTAAAAAAATTTTTTTTTTTTTTTTTGCGATACTGGGGATTGAACTCAGAGGCATTCTACCTCCGAGCTACACCCCCAGCCCTATTTTTTATTCTTTATTTTGAAACCGGGTCTCACTAAATTGCAGAGTGCCTCACTAAGTAGCTGAGGCTGGCCTCGAACCGGATTCTCCGGTCTCAGCCTCCCGAATGCTGGGATTACAAGCGTGCACCACCACGCCCGGCTCGAAAAGTAAAAAATTTTTAAAAAATAATAATAATACCAGCGTGTGTGTGTGTGTGTGTGTGTGTGTGTGTGTGTGTGTTTTTACTAGGGACTGAACCCAGGGGCATTCTACCACCGAACTATACCTTTTTTTATTTGTTTTGAAACAGGGTCTGGCTAGGTTGCTAAGGCTATCCTCAAATCTGCGATCCTCCCGTCTTACTTGCACAAAGTACTGGGATTAAGGGCATCTGCCACCATGTCTAGCTAATACCACATCTTGAATAACTAAAACAATGTAATTTTAGGGCAACTTTTCAGACATAGTCCAGTTCAATTCAACGTTTGCTGAGTATCTACTAAATGCAAAAGACTATGTTGGCCTCAGTAATCCCTATTTTTTAAGGAGCTTAGAATCTGTAAGAAAAAACAAGCTATGAGGCAAAAAATATCTATAACATAATAGTGAAACTGCCTCAAAGGTTGAGAACTAGCCAGGCACGGCAGCACATGCCTGTAATCCCAGCTACTTGGGAGGTGAAAGCAGGAAGATCACAAGTTGAAGGACAGCCTGGGCAACTTAGTGAGACCCTGTCTCAATATAACATAAAAAGAGCTAGGGGTAGTACCTCAGTTGTAGAGCACTTGCCTAATATGTGTGAAGCATTGGGTTCAATATCCAATATCATAAAAATAAAAAAACTGAGAACTAAAATCTCAGTTCTGGATAGTATCCATCAGAGCTTCAAACCACCCAGTCAGATATTATTTTAGATTTTCCATTACATTATTTTGTTTGACTTTTTTTCATTTTGGTTTTAGTTCATCCATCCACCAAGCATTTGTAACAATGACTGCACTTACTCACTAGTGACAAAACTATGCTTGTGGTATGGTATATATACTTCAATGCTACAGCCATTGTCTAGCATGTGTGAGGCTTGGGTTTGGTCCCCAACATCGAAATCAGCCTCAACAACTTAGCAAGGCTCTTAGCAACTTAGTGAGATCCCATTTCAAATTAGAAAATAAAATAGGGCTGGGGGTGTAAATGGAGTCAGAATGCCTCTGGGTTCAATCTCCAGTACCACAAAAAAATAGGGGCTTGGGATGTAGTTCAGCGGTAGAGTACTTGCCTAGCATGCCTGGGACTCTGGATTCAATACCTTGTATTGGGGGCAAGGGGTGGGCTAGAAAAGGTTAGATATATTTTGTCCATGCCAGGGTAGTCTAACTTTGTCAGAAATAGTTATAATTTGTTAATTTCCAATTCTTTTTTTTTTTTTTTGCGGTACTGGGGATTGAACTGAGGGGCATTCTACCTCCGAGCTACATCCCCAGCCCTATTTTTTATTCTTTATTTTGAAATAAAAATAAAGTTGCGGAGTGCCTCACTAGGTAGCTGAGGCTGGCCGCAAACCTGGATCCTCCGGTCTCAGCCTCCCAAATGCTGGGATTACAAGCGTGCGGCACCACGCCCGGCTTAATTTCCAATTCTAAAAAGATTCCAGAGGTATCATTTTAGCTTGCACTGCTGACCAACATTACCTATCTCTTTTAAAGCAGTAGATTAGGTATACGTAGCCCTGAACAATTATTCTATCCAACCCAAGGAGTTGTAAAAAATTTCTGAATAAACAGCATGGCCACAATAATGTTTACTGTTCGGTCTTGCCCTTTATGGAACTGGCATGGCAAATGCTAGCAAGAATTCTGTTTCTAATAAAGATAATAAATCATTAAATATTATTTATCAATTCATAATAAGAGGTCTGCCAGGGTGGGGAAAAATAAATTCCATACAATTTCAATAAAAGCAATGTCAAAAGATTAGGATGTGGATTACCTACAGTCTGGGTGCCCTAAACCTGTATGAATACCTTCAAAGAAACTCAATGACATATTTCCACTCCTGCAGTGAAGCATCACACTAACTTAGACTTGTATTTCATCCAGGATAACTTAATAATTACCACTGTGTCCCCAGATTCAGGAAAGAATCAGTATTATTTCCTACGATGATGTTCCTCACAGCTCTCCTAGATGCAAACGTAGTCCAAGCAGTAAAAATTTCTAATTATCAATAAATGATTACCCTGCTCATATTTTGAGGTCTCTCTCAAAAACCAAAAAAAAAAAAAAAAAGAAAGTTTTAAAAAATGTTATATTTCAGCTGGGCGTGGTGGTGCACACTTGTAATCCCAGTACTTGGGAGGCTGAGACTGGAGGATCCGGGTTCACAGCCAGCCTCACCTACTTAGTGAGGCACTCTGCAACTTAGTGAGACCCTGTTTCAACATAAAGAATAAAAAATAGGACTGGGGGTGTAGCTTGGAGGTAGAATGTCCCTGGGTTCAATCCCCAGTACCAAAAAAATAATAATAAATAAATAAAAAATGTTATATTTCAAGAAAAAATGGGCAAGAACCAATAAGAATGCCATATAGGGGACAGTGTGTATCTCGGTGGTTAGAACACCTGGCTTAGTAGTATAAGGGCCCCCAGCACCAAAAAGGAAAAAAAAAAGAGAGAAATGCTATTAGGAGAGGCAGCAAATAGAAGTGGCTGAGTGATTAAGCTCAGGAGGCAGCATCCGTGTGATCTTGTACAATTTTTTTTAATTCTCTGGCCTACTTTTATTATCTGTACAATGGGAAAAATAATGGTAACTATCTCAAAATTGTTGAAGATTAGATGAGTTAAACTATGTAAAGCCATTAAAATTTGAACACTTTTTTGGGGGGTGTGGGGGTACTGAGATTGAACCCAGGGGTGTCTACCGCTGAGATAAGACTTTTTTTTTTTTTCCTTTTTTTAATTCGGGATTGAACCCAGAGGCATTCTACCTTCAAGTTACACCTCCAGCTTGATTTTTATTTATTTGGCAACAGGTTCTCCCTAGGTTGCTGAGGCTGGCTTTGAACCTTGCAATTTTCCTGTCTCAGCTTCCCAATTACTGGAATTATAAGTGTGTGCCACAACACTGAGCTGGGTTTTTTTGTTTGTTTTGTTTTGTTTTGTTTTGTTTTGTTTATGAAATAGGATTTTGCTAAGTTGCTGAGGGTCTCACTAAGTTGCAAAGGCTAGCCTCAAACCTGCAATCCTCCTGTCTTAGCCTCCCAAGTACTGGGATTACAGGTGTGCACCACCACACCTGACAAAATACAAATACTCTTACCCAGATAGATGGATAAAAGTCCAAAGTTTTGATAGCACCCTGTTAATGAGGCCGTTGGAAAATAAACAGCCTCATGTACTGCTTAGTAATAAGCCTTAGGGAAGACAATTTAGAAATCTCATTTTTGAGAATATATCCCAGTGGAGCACGGTAGCATATGGCTGTAGTCCCAGTACTTGGGAGGCTGAGACAGGTGGATGACAGGTTCAAGGACAGCCTCAGCAATGCGATGAGATCTCAGCAACCTAGCAAAGACCCTGTTTCAAAACAAAAAAATAAAGAACTGGAATTACAGCTTGGAGGTAGAATGCCCCTGGGTTCAACCTCTATTACCACAAAAAGAAAAAAGAAACTTTATCCCATTGATATCCTGGCAAAAGTGAAAAAACACAGGCTAGGTTTTTATTCCTACTGGAAACCCAAATGCCCATCAAAAGAGAGGATTAAATCAAGAGTGGTACAGGCTGAGGTGGCCGCACACCTGTAATCCCAGTACTGGGGAGGCGGAGATAAGAGGTTCACAACTTCACCACCAGCCTCAGCAATTTAAGAGAGCCTCTCTGCAACTTAGTGAGACTCGGTTTCAAGATTTAAAAGAGGCCAGGCGTGGTGGTGCATGCTTGTAATCCCAACATTCCGGAGGCTGAGACCGGAGGATCCGGGTTCGAGGCCAGCCTCAGCTAACTAGTGAGGCACTCCGCAACTTAGTGAGACTCGGTTTCAAAATAAAGAATAAAAAATAGGGCTGGGGGTGTAGCTCGAAGGTAGAATGCCCCTGAGTTCAATCCCCAATACCGCAAAAAAATAAATAAATAAAATACCATTTTTCTGAAGCTTTTTTCTTACTCCCTTTGCACAGAAGCCTTCTCTCCCTCCTCTAACTCTCAGACTACTGTTTATGGAATTTCTCACTTTCTAATCAAGTATAAATGGATTAAGGGGTAGGTCAGTGTCTCATTCATTTTTAATATGCAAGCAGCCTTCCTTGCACGTAGTAAGTGAAAATACTTTGGAATAAGAGTAACTTACAAGTATTCCAAAGAAGAAAAAAGTGACCATTTCTAAAAAAAATTTAAAAAGTATATTCTATCCTTAACTAAAAGACCTAAAAATTTAAACACTTGAATTTTTTTTTTTCTTTTTTTTTTTATGGTACTGGAGATTGAACTCAGGGGCATTCTACCCCTGAGCTACACACCCACTCCTATTTTATGTTTATTTTGAAAAAGGGTCTCCTAGGTTAATGAGAGTCTCATTACTTGCTGAGGCTGTCCGTGAACCTGCAATCCTCCTGCCTCCACCTCCCAAGTACTGGGATTATAAGCCTGTGCCACCAAGCTGAATAAATGGATTTTCTAATGTTCTTTCAACTACTATCCAGCCAAAATTTTCCTTTTTTACTAAATTTTTCCTTTTTTCTCAGGATTTTTCCTGGCACTGACATCATGTCCCAAGCAAAGACCTGCACCAACTCTAACTTACTGCAAATTTTGTCCTAACATCTGGTGCATCACTCTTGTCAAAAATGCAAGCTCAAGCCGGGCATGGTGGCACATGCTTGTAATTTCAGTACTTGGAAGGCTGACACAGGAGGATCACAGGTTCAAGGGCTGCCTCAGCTCCTTAATGAGACCCTCTGCAACTTAGTGAGACCTGTTTCTAAATAGAGAATAAAAAATAGGGCTGGAGGTGTAGCTTGGAGGTAGACTGCTCCTGGGTTCCATCCCCAGTACCATAAAAATAATAATAATAATAATAATAATAATAATAATAAATTTTTAAAAAGGCAAGCTCAGCCAGGCGCAGTGGGGCATGCCTGTAATCCCAGTACTTGGGAGGCTGAGACAGGAAGGATTGCAGGTTCGAGGTCAGTCTCAGCAGTTTAACAAGATTCTCAGCAACTCAGCGAGACTCTGTCTCAAAAATAAAAATAAAATAGGACTGTGGTATAGCTCGGAGGTAGAATTCCCCTGGGTTCCATTCCCAGTACAAAATTTTTTTTTAAAATGCTCTTGTTAGAGATGCATTTGTTGAATCCCAATACTTGGGAGATTGAGACATGAGGATCGCAGGTCACAGGTTCACAGCCAGCCTCAGCTACTTGGTGAGGCCCTCTGCAACTTAGTGAGATCTTGTTTCAAAATAAAGAATAAAAAAATAAGGCTGGTAATGTAGCAGAGGTAGAATGCTCAACCTCCGCAAAAAAAAAAAAAAAGAAAAAAATGCATTTGTTGAATATTTCCTTTTAGACATATGTTCACGTACAGGTGATTAAAATGCCCTTGACTGGAGAAGACCTAACACAAGATTCCTGATTCGCTAGATGTTTTGTTTGTTCTTCTAGTACGAAGGATATTCAATAACTGGTAGCCCAATTCTAGATGTCACTCCAGCACACCAAATACTCCACTGACAGCTCAACAGTCACTTTTCATGCAAGCCCCTCCCCTTTCCTCCTCCCTCAACCCCCATCAGCTCAAGAGCTCCTTCCCTCATACTGACAGACACACTGACAGTTCAGAAGCCTGTCCACAAGCGTCCTTTCCTGCAGTTCCAAGACCACCTCCCCAGCTCTCATCATCCTGGGACCTGATTCAGTCTCCAATCCCACCCCTCTCCCAATCAACCCAAATCACTTCCTAAGTCTCTTCTTAAGAAGCAGGCAGACGGCTTTACGGCCTTTCCCAACAAGTAAACAATTGACAGCTCCACACCAGATTCCCCCAAGTACCCGTTCCTAGTCGCTCCCTCCTACCCGCCGCACGGACTCTCTTCTCCCGGTCTCTCACCTGCCTGGCCTCCCCGAAAATTCACAGCCCGGTGGCCTAAACATACTCTTCCCTCTTCCCCACCCCCTTTCCAGCACTGACAGCTCAGTCACCTCCATCCCATGTGGCTGCGCCCTCCCCCACACCCTTCCCATGACAGCTCAGGGTCGGCTCCTGTCCCTCTCGCGGTGCCCCTGCCGGGGGTCGCCTGGCCCGGGGGAGGGCTCACTCACCCACTCTCCCGCATCACGTTGCTGTCTCCGCAGTCGCAGGCGCCCCCGGCCTGGCTGCGGAACATGTTGAAGTCGTGTCCGGTGTGGTCGCCCTGGTGGAAGCACTCGGCGCACAGCGACATGCAGGGGGAGATGCCGCACGTCCGGCAGCGGTAGGCCACGAAGTTGGCTGTCCAGACCAGGCCGCAGAGCGCCGCGGGGTCGTAGGCCCGCACGGCCGCGCAGAACTCGTCGTAGCCGCCGCCGCCCGCCAGAAGGCACTTACACCACTCCAAGGCCTCCTCCTCCGCCGCCCCCGGGCCGCCCCCGCCGCCCGCCGCCGCCGCCTCCTCTCCTCCCGCAGCTGCGGCCAGCGGCCGCTCGGCGCTCAGCACCCGCTCCAGCAGCGCCTGCAGCTCCTCCGCACCTGCCCGGTTGTCCGGCCGGCTGAGGGCCGCCTTCAGGTGCGCGGCCGTGGCCGCCTTGTCTAGGGCCAGCCCGGGCGCCGGCAGCTCGGGCTGAGGCGGCTGCGGCCCCCCGACGGCCGCCGCGGCCGCCGCCGCCGCCATGATGAGAGCTCAGAATTTGGAGAGTCCAGAGCCGCCGGCTCCTCCCGGGAGGGTGGGAGAATTGACTGCTGCGAGAGCTCGGCCCGCCCAACTCTCGCGATACCCCGGAGCTGGGCACCTCCGCCGTGACTCCTCCCTGGCCACGCCCCTTTGGGCCGCCGTGCTTTACTTCGGCCCGCCCCTTGCTCCTCGGCCCCGCCTCTACTCCTTCGCCACCTCTGTGCTGTCACCTTTCCAAGTTCAGAGCTACTGAAGTAAGGGACTCTCCTTAAAGATCTTTAACGAGAACATTTTTTCCTTATCTGCTTGACTATAGGAATTGTACAGGACATCTTTCAGATGTATTTAAAGCATCTACACTTCGTTTTCACATGTTGATTCCTGTTTTCAAAGCCTTCGTTACCATTGAAAGACTACTACCATTGAAACACCCTCCAAATTATTCCCCTGAGTCTCTTCTTACCCTTGCACTATTTCCAGGTTAATCTTACAAAAATACATTCTTTAGAAAACTAAAATTATTCTTGTCATTCTCTTATTCAAAATCTTTAGTGGAAACAAAAGCCAAACTCCTTAAATCCTTCAAAATCCACCATTCAAATCCCAGTACTTGGTGGGAGCGGGGCATGGGAGCACACGCTTGTATTCCCCTAGTACTTGGAAGACTGAGGCAGGAGGATCCCAGGTTCCCGCAGCCAGCTTCAACAATTTAGTGAGGCTCTCAGCAACTTACCGAGACCTGTTTCAAAATAAAATTGGGCTAGGATGTAGCTCAGAGATAGAATGTCCCTGGCCTAATCCCCAATATAAAAAAAAAAAAAAAAAAAAAAAATCACAGTACCTGGGAGGCTGAGACAGGAGGATCACAGGTTCAAAGCCAGACTCAGCAACTTAGTGAAACCCTCTTTAAAAATAAAATAGGGTTGGAGGTGTAGCCCAGAGACAGAAGGCCCTTGGCTTCCATGCCCAGTACCTCCTCCCCACACACAGTCATCACAAGTCTTCCACCATATATTTACTTTATTTTTCCATTCTTATCTCCTAACTCCAAGTTTACCATATTAAAGAGACCAGTGGAGGCCGGGCGTGGTGGCGCACGCTTGTAATCCCAGCATTCGGGAGGCTGAGACTGGAGGATCCGGGTTCGCGGCCAGCCTCAGCTACCTAGTGAGGCACTCCGCAACTTAGTGAGACTCGGTTTCAAAATAAAGAATAAAATATAGGGCTGGGGGTATAGCTCGGAGGTAGAATGCCCCCGAGTTCAATCCCCAGTACCGCAAAAAAAAAAAAAAAAGAGACCAGTGGAGCCAGGCATGGTGGTGCACACCTGTAATCCCAGAACTTGGGAGGCTAAGACAGGAAAATCTCAGATTCCAGGCCAGCCTCAGCAATGTAGCTAGACCTTGTTTCAAAATAAAAAATAAAAAGGGCTGGAGATATAGCTTAGAGATAGAAACTCTCCCAACCTGCATCAAAACCTAGTACAAGCCAGACGTGGTGGTGCACCCTTGTAATTCCAGTACTTGGGAGGCTGAGACAGGAGGATCACAGGTGCTCGGCCAACATCATCTACTTAGTAAGGCCCTCTGCAACTTAGCGAGACCCTGTTTCAAAATGAAGAATAAAAAATAGGTCTGGGGTTATAGCTTGGAAGTAGAATTGCCCAAAAAGTACAAAAAAAAAGAGAAAGATCAATGAGATTGTTCAATGTTATGTGTTGTTTTGTTAGTTTGTTTGTTTGGTGCTAGGTGCTAGAGTTTGAACCCAGGGCATTCTACCTCTGAGCTACACCCCCAGCCCTTTTTTTTTTTTTTTTTTTTTTTTTTTTTTGCGGTACTGGGGATTGAACTCAGGGGCATTCTACCTCTGACTATACCCCCAGCCCTATTTTTCATTCTTTATTTTGAAACAGGGTCTCACTAAGTTGCAGAGTGCCTCACTAGGTAGCTGAGGATGGCCACGAACCCGGATCCTCTGGTCTCAGCCTCCCAAATGCTGGGATTACAAGCATGCACCACCACGCCCAGCTTCCCTTTTTACTTTTTTATTATTTTAAAACAGATTCTAGCTAAGTTGCTGAGGGTCTCGCTAAATTGCTGAGGCTAGCCTCAAACCTTCCGTCCTCCTGTCTCATATGCTCAAGAACTGGGATTGCAGCCATGCACCACCACACCCACCAGCTGTTCACTGTTTTTTGTTGTTGTTGTTTTGGGGGTTTGTTTGTTTGTTTGTTTGTTTTGCAGTACTGGGGATTGAACTCAGGGGCATTCTACCTCCGAGCTATACCCCCAGCCCTATTTTTTATACTTTATTTTGAAATAGGGTCTCACTAAGTTGCAGAGTGCCTCACTAGGTAACTGAGGCTGGCTGAGAACCTGTATCCTCCGGTCTCAGCCTCCCAAATGCTGGGATTACAAGCGTGCCCCACCACGCTTGGCTCTAGCTTTCTTTTTTTTTTTTTTTTTTTTTTTAACAGAAAGTATAGTTGCAAGGTCTTAAAGGACTCAGGTTTTTTTTGGGGGGGGGATTGGGGGTTTTGTTTGTTTGTTGTTTGTTTGTTTGTTTGTTTTGAAGCACTAGAGATTGAAGCCAGGGACATTCTACCTCCAAGATACATCCCAGCCCTATTTTGTGTTTTTTGTTTTTGTTTTTGTTTTTGTTGCGGTACTGGGGATTGAACTCAGGGGCATTCTACCTCC
>PVLC010048864.1:0-10624 GCA_004027655.1 Graphiurus murinus | reverse complement strand
GCGGGGTGGGAATTGGGGGAAGGGGTCAAATGCGAAATGTGGGCACATATGTCATTTTCAATTTGTACCTAACAAAGATGTCTGCTTACAATGTACGAATAATTGAAAAAAGATTTAAAAAATTAAAAAAAGATAAAGTACTTGAAGTTACAAATGGCTTAAGCCATATCACTAGAAGACAAATCCTAACACAAATGTTAGTGCATAACTCATTGCCCTCTTGCGTTTCTTCTAGGGCCTGAGGTTTGGTGAACAGTATCTTAGTTAAGCTTCTCATATTTATTTGTGACATCAAAATTCACCACCAGACCAATGCTTTCAGCACTAAGGCCAGCTATTCAACTTGAAGCAAAACACTAAATCTAAAAACAGGTGCCAGGCATGGTGGTGCATGCCTGTAATGCCAGTACTTGGGAGACTGAGACAGGAGGATTGCAGGTTTGAGGTCAGCCTCAGCAATTTAGTGAGGCTTTTAGCAACTTGTTTCAAAAAAATGTACAAAAGGGCTTGAGGTATAGCTCAGAGGTAGAATGCTCCTGGGTTCAATCCTCAGTACCAAAAAATAAAATAATAATAATAAAAACAAAAATAGAATCATTTGGATGTTTTGATGACACATGGAGAATGACTAATTTAGGGATCAATTACTTAATTCAGCTTCTATTGAGATACAAGTCATTCAAGAAAATTATATATTATATTTACTTTTTAGAAAATGATACATTTTGAAAATACAAAACATTGTTATTCCTTTTTTCAAGACATTTGAATGTCAAATCTTGAGTTACAACTGGATTCCATAACACTTATTTGTGGACATTTGTTTTGAGTCCTTTTCTAAAATCTAAAAGCATGCACAACACACATACACACGACAAAGACCAGAAAGGAATTTGACTTTACCTAAAACCTTGTCAAACACAAAAATAAGTCAATGAAATGATAGAAAAAATGTTAACTCTCAAAAAGACCTATATATCTTTGGCAACCTGGGTAAAATTTGGGGGATATTAACATGGTATCTGGTTTAAGCTTCGAGACAAGACTTGGGCCTATTTTTTAGCTTTCAGACTCAGACCTGCCTTAGAAACTAGGTGGCAAAAACAGTACTGTACCATCAGCTGAAGACATGCTGCATGCCTGTCCTTGTTTCTTGCCACTCAACATAAGTCATGTCTCCCAGGTTGTTCCTCCATAGTAACCTAAGAAATGTGACCACCGGAGCAGCAAACCAATTACCTTAGGTAAAGGGGAGGTGTGGCATGCAGAGAGCAATCTGGCAGTCATCAAGGGGAGGATACTTCAGGAGTCTGGGAAAGGTTTTCCACAAAGGATGACCATGCTGCAGATACACTTGACACAACAGAGGAAAAGACCCAGGCTCCTGATACAGGCATGATGAGGAACATGTGCAATCACCTCTCAGAACTCAGGTTCTGTATCCATAAAAGGAAGGAGCTCAGGATGATCTCTAAATAAAAGTATTTGATTCTATAAGCAGTATTATCCTCAAATAAATGAAGTAATGATATATGTGGCTTAACCTTACTTAATACAGCCATAAATTAGAAAAGGATAGATGCTTAAAAAATACAAGTCTTCTTCTAGCCGGGCATGGTGGCGCATGCTTGTAATCCCAGCTTTCGGGAGGCTGAGACCGGAGGATCCGGGTTCAAGGCCAGCCTCAGCTACTTAGTGAGGCCCTCCCCAACTTAGTGAGACCCGGTTTCAAAATAAAGAATAAAAAAAATAGGGCTGGGGTATGGCTCGGAGGTAGAATGCCCCTGAGTTCAATCCCCAGTACTACAAAAAAAAAAAAAAAAAAAAATACAAGTCTTCTGAAAATATACACAACAAAACACCAGAGACCACCCCTGAATGCATGAAAACTACAACAGATTTTCCTTTCTTTTGTGCTTCTCTGCATTAAAAGATTTTTCTGCAAAAGAAGGGGTTATATTTATAATCAGGAAAAAATGGTATTTCCTAAATTTAAAGCAACAGTACCTAACCTGAGACTAACACTATTTTGTTTCAATTAAAAGCTTCAGAGGATGAACCTCCAATTAAAAAATGCAGGAAAAGGATCATATAATATCACAGCACACTTTTTGCTGTGCATGTGGATGATAATGATGGCCAGTAACGTAAACATAATCCTAAATTTATATCTTTAGAACCCAATTACCAAGCCAGGTGTGGTGGCACATGCTTGTAATCCCAGTACTTGGAAGGCTGAGAAAGGAGGATTGCAAGTTTGAGGTATTTGCAACATAGTGAGACTCTGTTTCAAAATAAAATAGGCCTGGAGGTGTAGCTCAGAGGTAGAATGCTTCTCCATTCCATCCCCAGTACCCCCCCACACACACACACACACAAAATCCAACTACTGAGGACTAGGGCACAGCACAGTGACAGAACACTTGCCCAGCATGCAGGACTCCCTGGGCTCAACCTTCAGCACTGTTCCCCACCTCCCCACACATAGACAACCAAAAAACTAACAAAAATCTAATTACTGAGATATGATCCCAAATGTACCTACAACGCCCCAATGATTTCCTGATTGTATCTAAAAAAATCCACTGAACCAGTCTTCTGAAAGGAAAATAGCTGCTCTAATGTCTCAAGTTAAAAAGAAAAAAAGGATGTTTCTTTTTCCTTATTCCAATAAATTTAACTCTGGAGCAAAGAGAGAGGCAGTCATTTGAAAACTGTAACTGCCACCCCTTCCTGCAAATCACAGACCCAGTCTCCTTGATTGTGTGAACTCTCGAATATACAGTACTATTTCAAATGTCTGAATACTTGTGTAAATGATAACTGTCTGTTATTGTGTTGGTATTCCCATAGAATCAGATTGAAAGACAAGGCTTGGAGGGAAATAACTTATTTGGGAGAGGGACAAGTGAGTTGGGCCAGGGAAGGAAGTCAGTATACAGAGCACTAGTAGGTTACTGTTGTGAGCAAATGGGACTTATTCTTGCTAGAGGCTGCTGGGAGCCTGAAGGGGACACTTCTCAGAGATGCCCCCAAAAAGAGGACAAGAAAATAAACTACTAGTTGAGGGCTGCTCCTAGAATGGGGTAACCCCTTCGCACTTCTGACCTGCCCCAACACAAGTGGTAGAGAAGCCTTTAGTTAATTAAAAGTCCTAGGGGCTTGCAGAAAGAAGCTGCTGGGTCATTGCAAGTGCCAAGGGATGTGGGCAGGGCTGAGACAATATTCTGCCAGATCTTTTCCACCCATTAAGTACAAGAAAGTAAAGATACCCTTACCTAGGTTAAATACAAGGCAAACCACTGTGTCGACAAACACTCACTGCACACCCACTCTGAGTCAAGTGCTGTAGATTAAAACATGAAGAGCCAGTTTATGTTTTAAGTTCACAATTTAGTGGACAAATAGAACACAGGATATCAAAAAATAAAAAATATCCTTAATAAAAAGATTTAAAAACTGGGGTGAGAGGTTCTTAGAATTTCAAGTGGAAAAATGAGTTTCTTTAAAGTAGCTGTAAAAGTATACAACAGTTCTGGTAAAAAGACAGAAAGAACTGAAACCCCACCCTCATGATGACATGAACAAAAAGCACCACACCATCTGCCAATGCAGTTTTCTTCAACCCATCAGGGTGTTAAAAATCTCAGTATAACCAAATAATCTGAAATGTGGAGGCACCTCTAAGGTCAGACCTGCTTACCCAGGGTAGATGCTTTAAAAACTGAACTAAACTTTTTTGAAACCCATAAAGGCTAAATGTGGCTAAGCAAGAGAACACCGAACCCAGAGGGCCACAAGCAGAGATGAATTCATATAAACTTGAAGGCTCTTCTATAAGGACTTTCCAACATGATAATAAAAAGAACTGGTGAGTAGCCATGCACAGTGGCAGATACCTGTAATTCCAGCTCCCTGGGAAGCTGAGACAGGAGGATCACAAGCTGGAGGCCAGTGTGGGCCATTTAGGAATAACCTGTCTCAAACATTTTTTAAAGGGGCTGAAGATATAGCTCAGTGATAGAACACCCCTCTGGGTTCAATCCCTAGTACTGCAAAAATAAATAAATCAATATTTAAGATTGGTCATAGTCCTGCAAATGCCTCCCACTAGGTGTAGGCTTAGGGAAGGGGACAACAGCCAGTATGGGGAAGGGAAGAAATCCTGCCAGGATCCTTCTCTCCTATTCTCTCCTATGTCTATTACAGAACAAAAGCTTTACACTGCAGAGAGAGGAGCAAAAATCCCACAAAACAACACTGTCTGTCTTAAAGGACTGGTGAAAACCTATCGCCAGTGGGAATTTCTATCAGTATCTTAAAGCCACTTTAATTTTTAACAACCCAAAGTTAAAAACAGTATGCTTTTTACAAACAACACTTGAAGACCCTGGTCCTGCCCTTTAGCAAGGCCACCAGTCTAAACTCCTCAATAAGCAGGATGGGTCCCCACCATAGGTCAAGCTATCTCAGTACCTTGAGAGCTAAAGAGAAGTATAGCTGGAGACAGGGTTTTATGGGGAAAAAAAGATTTTGAGATAGAGAAGCCTTGAGTATGCCAAGGAATGGAGCAAGAAAAGCCAAGGAACAGAATTAATAGAAATCAGAGTAAGGAGGATGGGTTATAAATCACTTAGCATGAATTTTGTTCTGAATGTTACATCAGTGTAGATGCTTAGACAGGCAAGTTTAATTTTTGTTTAAAATCAGGGAAAAACCCTACATGAATAGATCCCTGGATTAAATTTAGTATCAGATTTAATTTTTACAGTCAAGAACAATTAAATTGTCTGCTCTTATTTTCTGGATCATGAGAGCTATTCATGCTGAAATGTCTAACATTCTGATCATTGTCAAAAAAAAAAAAAAGCTTTCAAGTGCTGACATGAAGGATTGTGCTTTATTTCAAATTGTGCACATCACTGCAGTAACAGAGGCTCATCACACATGTGAGAGAAGACATCCTGGAAGTAAGATTCATCTCTTCTTCTAGTTGATTTGACATTAGCAGTAGCATCCAACCTAAATATCAATGAATGCCTGTTTTAATATTTCTCCAATCTTATTCACAGTTACAAATTCAGGATAATCTCTTTTTTCTATTAACTGTCATTTACTGAACTAAGCATTATTTCAAAGAAAAAGGAACCAGTTATTGAAAAGCAATTCCTTTTTTAGATACTCCATTGAGTTTAACAAAAGCTTTAAATACTTCTGATTATCAAAAAATTAAACATCCCTCAATTATTCAGTCTCATTTATATGTAGACAAAATTTTAAAATATCTTATCAAATGGTTTCTAAAAGGTAGAGTGAAAATGTATTCTTCCCTCAGCTTTTCTTCTGCTCCAAAAAACTCTTAAGCTTGGTTGAAAACGGCAAGTTTAAAAAAGGTGAATGAAGCTGGGCGTAGTGGCGCACGCTTGTAATCCCAGCATTCGGGAGGCTGAGACCGGAGGATCCAGGTTCACGGCCAGCCTCAGCTACCTAGTGAGGCACTCAGCAACTTAGTGAGACTCGGTTTCAAAATAAAGAATAAAAAAAAAATAGGGCTGGGGGTATAGCTCAGAGGTAGAATGCCCCTGAGTTCAATCCCCAGTACCACACACAAAAAAAAGGTGAATGAATAAAAAAAATTAAAAAAGGTAGAATAAGAAACTAACTGCAGGCTGATCTTATCAGTTCTAATGTCTTTAAAACCAAATTAAGTCAGAAGAGAATGAAAAGGACATGTACACTCACCACAACCTATACTTTTCCTATAAGGAGGGCCAATCACCTAATTTTTTTAAAGCAGTAAAAAGCAAAGACCATAGGCTATAACAGAGGTTTATTTTTTAAGTGTTAGATACTTACATATTAAAATGTATCCATTTAAGGCAATACATATTGTATCTTACCATATTTTTTGCTTGGAAGCTGCTTTATAGAAATTTTAAAATCACATTATTTGAGTGGCATTAAAATAAGAAAATAAAGGGAGGGGAAGGATTCTGTTTTTATTTTCCTGAAATTATAAAGCAAGGTGATACTCTATGTACTAAATAAATAACATTTCTCACATGGGTTACCTTACTCCATATATCAAAATTTCTATGTGTACCAGTCAGTTTTTCATTTTAATTTCTGAAGTAAAGCAACAAATCAAAGATATTCAGAACAACTCTTTCCTTCTTTCATCCCCCAAATCATGGACAAGTTTTAACAACAGCTTCTTGAGAACAAGTACTCTGCCTTTGATACCTTTGCTGTCCCTGTAGCTCTCAGCACCCAGTAAACAAAAGAAAAACTGGCAAACCTCAGGTTGCCACACTGGTGAAGACAGGTCTTTCTGTAATCAGTAAAGACTTTGCGGGAGCACTGAAGCTCACTTTCTATTATCATATCACTTCTAAGATACTATGTATTAGTAACATTGAAAACAAAGGCACTGGGCCATGTCCCTTCTGATACCTAGCCGTGTGTCTTAGAAATCAATGGTTATTGACTAGAATTCACTGAATTCCACTGAAAGTACCCAATTAAAACAAAAACAACAAAAAAAGAAAATGAGGTGGGTTTTTTTTTGGGGGGGGGTGTCAAGCTAAGATTGAACTCCAGAGGAGTTCCACCTCTGAGCTACATCCCCAGCCCTATTTTATTTTTCATTTTGAAACAGGGTATCACCAAACTGCTGAGGGTCTAAGTTGGCCTTCAATGTGCAATCCTTCTGTCTCAGCCTCTCAACTACTGGGATTACACCATGCCCAGCAAAATTTAAGATCTTCAAGTGAAAGCAAGAATATCACACATTCTTGTATATCATGTGTTTTTCATAATCCATTAATTGAATATTTTCTAGCTACTTGCTTGGTGATAAGAAATGTATATTTGGAAAAAAAGAAATGTGTGTATTTGGTCTTGGTCTCCAGTCTCTGTCACAGAGCTTCTAAAATCCTTGGAACAAGCTGGGTGTGGTGACAAATGCCTGTAATTTCAGTACATGAGAGGCTGAGGCTGGAGGATCAAAAGTTTGAGGTCAGCCTAGACAATATCGAAAGACCCTCTCAAAAAATAAAAAAGGTTGGGGGTATGGCTCAACAGTACAGCATCCCTGGGTCTAATCCCTAGTTACCATAAAAAAGATAAATAACCTTTGTAACTTTCTGAGAAAAAGAGGTGATAGGAGTACCTTTTGTGATAATATTTGTTCTTAGTCCCTGACCCTTAATACCAAGTGCCTCTAAGACTCTTGGAAGCTCCAAAGCAGTAAGAGTGTCTTTTTGTATGTACTTAGTGTCAGGACTGAATTGCAGGACACTTAATTGTCTATAGGATGGGAGAATATAAGGGAAGGCCCTACACATTTGGTGTCAGACATGATGTGAGTATATAAAGTTTTTTCCCCTTTTACTGCCAAATTACAACTATTTTGTTTTGGTATGGAGAAGTAAAACACCAAATAAGCTTACAGTACTTTTATTGGTGTATTGTATTCATACATCATGATGAAGTTCAGAGAGTAGAGATATACATGCACACAGCACTTGATGAGCTTCATACACCCTCTCCATCCCCTTTCCTATACCTGATAATAAAATTGGCATTGATAACTTTGTATATGGACATCGTATCTACTGAAGTGCTTCCTTCATCAGATCTTATAGTACCTTTATATATGTAAAGTACCTTTTAATACCATTCAAGGGTTACCAACTTTTTTCCTTTGCTATGACTTTTTTCGGGGGGAGGGGGCAGTTTCTGGGGATTGATCTCTGAGCTACACATCAGCCCTTTTATTTTTGTTTTAAAACAGGGTCTCTCTAGGTTATTAAGAATCTTACTAAGTTGCTGAGACTGGTCTTGAACATGAAAATCTTCTGTCTCAGCTTCCCCAAGTACTGGGATTACAGGCAAGTACCACCATACCCGATTTTGCTATGACTTTTAATTAGAATTTCCTTTTTATGAAATGAAAGCAGCATACCACAGACATTACAGTTATTGGATGTATTAAATGAACATTAGTATTTGGAACTTTAAAGCTGTTATTTTGCTTAGTTTCTCTAAAGTGTCTACAATTTTATTATTTTACTTAAACTGGCCCCAGTTACTCTATAAGGCTTCCAATGGAACTTTCTGCAAAATGTAGCTATTCAGCATTTAAAATCTGTTTAGTAATAATAAAGAACTACATTTTTTATTTAAATAACCCATGATGCCAGAGGTACCATATTGAACCAGAGAACTCTGTTGCTTCAGAAACACATAATGGATTTTCATTGTTAAAACAAAAATTTCATGAAAATTGTATTTGTTTTCTTAGCCAGTTTTCACTCTTCAATATGGGATAGTACTATATGCAAGTAAAAGTCAACAACTTTGAAAAGCAAAACCCCACTTAAAACATCTTATCTGACATGAGGTCTCAAAAAAATTTGAATGACAGACACAAAGACTGGCTTATAATATGTGCTTAGCAAATAAAGAAGGACAAATGAAAGACTACCTTTCTGAATGTATCTCAATATGCCTGAATGGGATAATGACCTTACCCTTCAACACCATCACAGACACATCTCTACTTCTTGAGTGACTCAACATGAAATGTGTCACTTGGGTAGAAGATGTACAAGATGATAACCCTTCCCTCAAGAAAACGTAATCTACTTGAAAGAAACAGCCAAGACCAGTAGAAACAACTCAACAATGGAAATACAACAAGACAAAACTACCATGGGGAGCTTATCATTAAAAGCCAGAGAATAAGACAGAAAAAAAGAGATCACCATTGGCCAGAGTGAGTCTGAGGCAGTCAATTAAAAGAGGAAAGATTTGAACTGGGTCTTGGAGAACTACAAACATTTGAACACAGTTGGGGTAGGCAGGGAACAGTGGGTAAAGACTGGTTTTGCTGATGAGGAAGGTTCAGGAAGGAGATTAATTAGGGTTTGACTATGAAAGGCCTTAAATGGAAGGTAAGGAGGAGTTAGAATGTGATCCTGCAGGGTGAACAATGGGCAGACATTGAAGGTAAAGGAGAGAGACTATAACAAGTATTAAATTATTCATTCACTCAGAGTCACATCTGATGCTTACTATGTCAGGAATATTGCAAGGTGAGAGAACTACAATGATGGCTGTGACAGTTCTAACCTGGGCAAGTCTCACAACATAGGAAACAAAACAACAATCCAACACAACACGACAAAGTGCTTACTGTGGGGTTATGTGCAAAGCACTGACAAGTACAGGGGAAAGGTTTAAATCCTGAGTAGAGCAGAGAGAAGGGCCAGGGAAGACTTCACTTAGGAGTGATTACTGAGTTAGACCCTAAGGGGTAAAAAAGAAGAAAAAGAAAACAAGGGCTCACCAGACAGAGGAGAACAGACTAGGTACCAGAAAAAAGCCTTCAGGAACTACACATCCTGTTGGAAAGATCCTTCTTCTATTAAATTAAAAGTTGCTGAGGTTTCATCATGCAAATATAGAAAAAGTATCAAATCCTTAGAATCACAATATTAAAGAAAAATGCCATTGTATGGATATATTTTAGGATTGCTTGTAGAGTCAGCATTTATCTTCTCAGCTACAATTTCAACACTGAATAATTGATAATAAATTGTTAGGATAAACATAAGCAATACAAAAAATATAAAACCAATTAAATAATCTGATGGTACTTAAAACTATAAAAGTAAGTATATTTAACATTCAAGGTTGAAAACATGTTAATAATAAAAACTAACCAAACTATGAACCATGAAGATTTTATTTAAGCTAGATATGATTTCAACATTTGTCTCCCACAGAAAGTATATACAATAACCTTGAAAAACAGGTATGAGGGAAGTAAGAAAAACAAGCTTTAGTAAATGTGTTGTCTTTTAGGGGAGAAGGAAGGAGTCCCTGCCTTTAAAAGTATCAGATATAATTGCTGGCTTCAACCTGGCACCTGAATCAATTCCAATCACAACATGAGGATGTTGTCTTAATTTTACATCCCCACTTTGTCTGCTAGCCTGGTACATGATAAACATTTTTTTCCCCAGAATATTACCCATGGTCACAGATAGGTGAAATGCTAAAACAATCAGAATTAACAATTACACTTTGAAATATAGTATTGTTATAGGAAGTTAAAAAATACCTGCTATCTAAAAGAAAGCAAAATATAGTAGAACCAAACAAACCCTGAAGTCAAGCCATAAAGCAACTTCATGAATTCCACTTAGAATTAATAATAAGGTTTTACTAAAAATAAGGTAAACTCATAGGAAGTAGTATTTATAAAATATTCAGTAACAAAATATAAAAGACTTAATTTTATAGATAAGTTTTCATGATTTATCAAAACTACAAATCTAAGCCGGGCGTGGTGGCGCACGCTTGTAATCCCAGCATTCAGGAGCCTGAGACTGGAGGATCCGGGTTCGAGGCCAGCCTCAGCTACCTAGTGAGGTGCTCCGCAACTTAGTGAGACTCGGTTTCAAAATAAAGAATAAAAAATAGGGCTGGGGGTATAGCTTGGAGGTAGAACGCCCCTGAGTTCAATCCCCAGTACCGCAAAAAAAAAAAAAAAAAAAAAAAAAAAAAAAAAAAAAAAAAAAAAAAAAAAAAAAAAAAAAAAAAAAAAAAAAAAAAA
>PVLC010048863.1:0-10625 GCA_004027655.1 Graphiurus murinus | reverse complement strand
ATCAGCTCGGGAGGAGGGGTGGGGGCGGGGCGGCCAGCACCAAGGCCACGCTGCCCCTGCCCACCAGGGACGCTCGGAGACCGAGTTTACCGCGAATGAGCAGTGGCCCTGGGGTGGGGGTGGGGGGCCCAGAAGCGAAGGTCAAAATCAAGGAGTCAAGGTCACCTGTGACTGTCCAGGCCTCTCTGGACGCTGGGGGCCCCCCCCCCGCGGGGTCCAACCTTGACCTCTTCACTAGAGGTCGCTCTGCTGCCGGGGCCGCCGCAGCCAGGGGTAAACTGAGGCACGCGCTTGGCTCCAGAGGGCGGGGCTGAGTGGAAACCCAGACGCGTCCCCCCTCCCCACGCCCACGCGCCTCTGACCACCCAGGCACAGGACAGACTCTCAGTCACTCTGCAAACCTCCACCACCATCCACCACGGGTGACACCCGCCACACACGCGACCTTGTGGATTTCTCACCAGCCCCACAGTGGGGCTAGGGGCCCCCACAACTTCTATGTCCCGGCTAGGGGAAACTGAGGCACGCAGACAGGAAGCAGCCGTCCAGCCACCAGGCCGGTGGGGGCGGGTCTCACGAGCACTGGGGGGGGGCTGAGGACCACCAAGAGCTGTCACCTAGCCAAAGCCACTTATAGCAAGAATAGTGACTCCGGGGACGGCCGGAGAGCCCCCCAACCAGCGTTCACCTGCAGTGACCCCAGACCAGGACGCCTCTGCCCCTCCTCGGCCTTGTTCCTTCAGGGACGAAGCTTCATCCCGGAGACCCCGAGGGAGGGGAGGCGGGCCTCCATCCGCAGACCCTTTGCGCCCTCGGACTCTCCCGGGACTGTCATCCCGGGCAACCCGGGGGCGGGAGGGCGGCCTCCCCCGGACTTGCGCCTCGTGCAGCCTCCACATCGCATCGGCCTCCCCACTCGGACTCTCGGGGACCGCGCCCCTCCCTGGGAACCCCGCGGTCTCCTCGGACTCGCACCCTGCGCACCCCGCAGTCCCCGGGACCTCCAGCCCCGCGGCCTCCTCGCTAGGACCTGCGCATCGCGTGGCCTCTCCTCTCAGCCTCCACATCGCACCTGCCTCCGCACTCGGACTCTCCCGGGCCACGTCTACCCCTTGCTTGGTATCCCTACAAGCCCTGCCCCCCCCTCCTTGTACCACATCTTTCTTTGCAGACTCCAGCCTCACTCAGACGTGGGCCTCCACTCTCGGACCTCCACGCGGCATCTGCCTCCCCATCACCCCATCAGACCCCTCCCGGAGCCCGCCTCCCCCGGGGGGACCCCGCAGCAGGTCGCCTCATCTCCGGGGCCTTGCGCAAACCTGCGCGCCCCGCCTCTCCCTCCTCCTTGCACCGCGGCCTCCACTCTCCGGCCTCCCCCGCCGACCCCCTCCGCGGCCGCGCCTCACCTCGCTCGCGCACGAAGTAGGCGAGGTAGAGGTCCAGCTCCTTGACGGCCACGCCGATGTGGTGCGGCTGCACGCAGAGCACGGGGTGGCCGCACTGCGCCGCCTTCACCAGGCGCTCGCCGTCCGTGCTCTCCAGCGGGATGCCCTTGAACAGGATGACCATGACCAGGTCCAGGCGCCACACCTTGTCGGCCTGGCGCAGGCAGTCGATGCGCCGCATCTTGCCCTTCTGGTCGGGGTTGGAGAGCACGCAGCCCGGCGCCTTCTTGCCGGTGATGGCGAGCACGAAGTCCTCGCGGCACTCGGGCCGGATGTCCTTGCGCAGCTTGGCCAGCAGCCGCGAGGCCCACTTCTGCTTCACCTCGGCCTTCTCGCCCAGCAGCTCGTCCTTCACGGCGCGCTCCTCGTCCTTGGACATGCGCTTCTCGTGCTTCTTGAAGTACTTGCGCTTCCGCGCCTGCAGGTTGAACCAGGTGTAGGCGAAAGCGCGCACGTGCGGCAGCAGCGCCTCGATGAACGGGTGGAACTCATCCTGCGGGCGGCGAGGGAGAGGTCAGCCGGGCCGCCCGCCGCCACCTGGACCCCCGGGGACCCGCCGGGACCCAGGGACAGGAGGGGAAACTGAGGCAGCGCGGCGGGAGTGGGCGGAGGGGCACCCAGGGGGCTAAGCCGAGGCCCGGCCTCCCCCGCCCGGGTGGGAAGCGGGTTCTGAGTCTGGGGGATCCTCGCTACCAACAAGGGGTGCCAGCCGTGACCCCAAGGACTAGAAGGGGGGTGCTTTAAGCCCGCGCGGGCCGGGCAGGCTCCGCCACTATTCCACTCTGCACCGGAGTCGAGATTAGGCACGGAAGATATGCAAGGGATGGACGCGCCCGGGCGGTCCCCCTAAAATGTGTTTCACAGCCGGGCCCCGTGAGGCGCTGCCCCTCGCCCCAGTACTTGGGAGGCTAAGACAGGAGGATCACGGATTTGAGGCCGGCCTCTGGAGTTTAGTGGGAAACTCTTGGAGCTAGCAAGACGCTGTTTCAAAGTTAAATAAATAAATAAGAAATAAATAGATAGCCGGGCGTGGTGGCGCACGCTTGTAATCCCAGTACTTGGGAGGCTGAGACCGGAGGGTCCGGGTTCGCGGCCAGCCTAAGCTACTTAGTGAGGCACTCCGCAACTTAGTGAGAGCCTGTTTCAAAATAAAAAATAGAACTGGGGGTGTAGCTCAGAAGTAGAATGGCACTGGGTTCAACCCCCAGTACTGCAAAAATAAAGTAAAAAAAATAAAAATTGGGCTGGGGGTGTAGCTCAGAGATAGAATGCCCCTGGGATCAATCCCCAGAACAACCCATATACAAAAACAATATAATAAAAAATAATAATAATAGCATGGGGCCAGCAAGGTATGGTGGCAAATGCCTGTAATCCCAGAGATACGAGGATCGCAGGTTCGAGGCCAGCCTCAGCAACTTAGCAAGACCCTCAGCAACCTAGTGAGAGCCTCTTTCAAAACCAAAAAAAATTTTTTTTTTTTTTGCAGTACTGGGGATTGAACTCAGGGGCATTCTACCTCCGAGCTACAGCCCCAGGCCTATTTTTCATTCTTTATTTGGAAACAGGGTGTCACTAAGTTGCAGAGGGCCTCACTAGGTAGCTGAGGCTGGCCTCGAACCCGGATCCTCCAGTCTCAGCCTCCCGAATGCTGGGATTACAAGCGTGCGCCACCACGCCCGGCCCAAAACCAAAAATTTTAAAAAGGGCCGGGGGTCCAGCTCAGAGGTAGAGCACCTGCCTAGCACGCTTGAGGCCCTGGGTCCCATCCCAGTACCCACTGGGCTCTCTGAATAGGAGTCATAGTATCTCCAGAATTTGGATCCTTCTCCTGGCTCTGAAGTGGAACTGTTCCCGGGGCTCTCAAAGGATACACTCTTACCGCTAGGATGATTAGGATTGATATTATTATTTTTATTGATTTTTTTGTGTGTGTGTGGTCCTGGGGATTGAACTCAGGGGCATTCTACCTCCGAGCTACACCCCCAGCCCTATTTTTGATTCTTTATTTGGAAACAGGGTCTCACTAAGTTGCGGAGTGCCTCACTAGGTAGCTGAGGCTGGCCACGAACCCGGATCCTCGGGTCTCAGCCTCCCGAATGCTGGGATTACAAGCGTGCGCCACCACGCCCGGCATCCCAGTTGTATTTTTTATTCTTTATTTAGAAACAGGGCCTCACTAAGTAGCTGAGGCTGGCCACACACCTGCCATCCTCCTGTCTCAGCCTCCCAAGTACTGGGGTTACAAGCGTGCACCACCACGCCGGCCTTCCCCTACCCCCGCCCCCATCTTGAAACAGGGTGTTGCTTAAATCATAGAGGGCCTCACTAAATTGTTGAGGCTGGCCTCTAACTTGCATCCTCCTGTCTCAGCCTCCCCAGTACGGAGGTGACAGGCGTGGCCGCCGCGCTGGGCTTGTTTTCACTACTTTTTCGGGGAGTTCTGAGGATGGACCCCTTCTGAGCTTCCAGGAGGCCAGCAGAGGCCCGAAGCTCCACTGCCCGCCATCTGCTGGGCGGTGGGGACTCAGAGGAGGACCAGGACCGGGCGGTCATCCTCTGGCTGGGTGTGGCTCGGCTGGTGGCACCGGGGCACACGGTGTCCTGGTCAGCTCTGTGCGCTGCTGCCTCTGGGACCTCAGATTTCACCCATTACTGAGTCTCTGAAAATAGCCGCCCGCCTCGCCCGCCCCGAGGGAGCAGGACGGTCAGGATCACCCCGCTCAGCCCCCCCATGTCCCTCAGAGCGTGAGTCACCGTAACAGCTGTGGCCAGCACTGGACCTCGGGGCCCTTTCCCGGTGACACCTCCTCCTCCCCGGCTGCCCAGCCAAGGCCAAGGGAGGACACCTTCCCTGTCTGTGTCCCCTCCTGGGGGCGGGGGGGGGGCACAAACATTGGAGACCCAGAGACTGGCGCAGTCTGTCCACGGTCACACAGCCGGTTGGTTGGCAGAGCCAGGACTGGGGCCCGGGCCATGTGGCCGAGGGGCGGGGGCGGGGATGGATGGAGGCGGTCACTGCCCGCGCAGGGGCCCCGTGGGCAGGAGGCCAGGGTGGCCGTGTGTCCCCGCGGAGCCCTGGCTGCCACCCAAGCCTGGTGCTCGGTGGGGACTCGATAAGTTCGCGCCAAGGGAGGTGGCGGGTGGGGGAGGGGCGGCGGCCCCCCCTTTCTCCCCCTCCCTCCTCCTCTGACCCCGCCCTCGCCCCTCCCCCGTCTTTCCCGGTCTCCCTCTAAGCCTCTCCCCCTTTCTGGGGAAGGTGCCAAGGAGGCGGGCCGGGGTGGGAGCCACGTTGCTGGTGACCCCGGCTGGCCATGGCGGCAGGAAGACAAACAGTCTTAACTGGGTCACGGACCTGCAGCCCAATCCTCCCTCGGCCCCTCCGGGAACTCAGCAGTTTTGAGGCAGGGCCAGCCACTGCTCTGTCCCGGAGATCTGCACCGCCCGGGGCCTCTTCCCCCGGGGCACCTGGAAATGCCCTCCCAGGCCGGAGGGGGCAAAGGAGCCTCCCGGACTCCTACACATACCTCAACGCCCTTCCCCCAGTACCTCTTCCTTCAGGTAGCCTTTCCTGCTCTCCCCAGAGCTCCGGGTAATAAAACCGGGGTCACGAATGTGGGTGGGGGCGTCCTTGCATGGACAGGCTCAAGCCTGAGCACCCGAGGCCGGGGAAGGAGGCTGGGTGGGCGGTTTCCTTCAATTCTCTGTGTGACCCAGGAATAAATCACCAGCCCACGGTGTGCCTCTGTTTCTCCTTCTGTGCAGCTGATAGGAAGGGTCCTGGCAGCCTGATAGAGCCGGGGGCGCCCACCCCCGCCCTGGTGACCAGAGATTGAAGAGGGCAGGGAGGGGCGGGATCAGGTCTTTCCCAGAAACCCCAGCTCAGCCCGCCGGGACCCCAATTTGTGTCTCCCGCGCACCCCAACCCTAATAGCACACCCTGCACTTCCCAAACCCAGAACCCTGATTCAACTATTCTTAGCGGGAATCTAGCCCATCTACTCCAAACTCCTATGCACCCTTCAAAGCCCACGATCCAATGTCCTTTTCTCCATGTCCAGAGACCTGCCCAAGGTCCCCTGGCCATCTGGCACCAGGGTCAAAGCTCACAACCTTCCATAATTCCTTCCACAACAAACCTTGGGGGGGGTTCATCTAGAGGTTGGACATTTACTGAGTGTGCAGGGCGCCCCGGGATCCTGACGCGGGGAGGGGGCGGATGCTAAGGGGCTCAACACAGGTGCGGGTCTGCGTCAAGCTCAGCCGACACATCTGGAGGAGTTTGAGGAATCAGGAGTCCCGGGGGGGAGGGGGTGACTCTTTTCTTTTTTAGCTGAGGGAGGTCCGGGAGGTATCCTGCAGACAGGGATACTGAGTGAAAACCTGAACAATGACAATCCAGCCTGGGAACGTTATATATGCGGAAAGCCGGTGCAAAGGCCCTGGGGTAGGACGGAGCCTGGCACATTGGAGGCTCGGGGAGGAGCCATAGCCTGCACCAGGGCTGAGCAGAGGAGGAGGAGGAGAGAAGGAAGAGGGACTTGAATTTTATCTTTTTTTGCGGTACTGGGGATTGAACTCAGGGGCGTTCTACCTCCCAGCTATACCCCCAGCCCTATTTTTTATTCTTTATTTTGAAACAGGGTCTCACTAAGTTGCGGAGTACCTCACTAGGTAGCTGAGGCTGGCTGCGAACCCGGATCCTCCGGTCTCAGCCTCCCGAATGCTGGGATTACAAGCGTGGGCCATCACGCCTGGCTACGGATAGATTTCTCTTTCATTCACGGCCACCTCTCCAGCACACAGACAGGCAAAGACAAAGCTGGGCGCCTGCCTGGGTTTGCTCAGAGGGCTGGGAAGGGGGCAAAGAAGAACAGAACAGCCAGGCAAGGTGGCGCACACCTGCAATCCCAGTGTTTGGGAGGCTGAGAGAGGAGGATTGCAGGTTCGAGGCCAGCCTCAGCAACTTAGTGAGGCACTGTTTCAAAATTAAGAAATAAGTTAGGCGTGATGGTGCACGCTTATCATCCCAGAACTTGGGAGGCTGTGATAGGAGGATCGCAAGTTCGAAGCCAGCCTCGGCAACTTAGCAAGGCCCCCTGTAACCTAGTGAGACCCTGTTTCCAAATAAGAAATAAAATCGGGCTGGGGGTGGAGCTCAGAGGTAGAATGCCTCTGGGTTCAATCCCCCATGCCACAAAATAGATAAGCCGGGCATAGTGGTGCATGCTTGTAATCCCAGTACTTGGGAGGCTGAGATAGGAGGATCCGGGTTCACAGCCAGCCTCAGCTACCTAGTGAGGCCCTCTGCAACTTAGTGAGACCCTGTTTCAAAATAAAGAATAAAAAATAGGGCTGGGGGTGTAGCTAGGAGGTAGAATGCCCCTGAGTTCAATCCCCAGTACTGGAAAAAAAAAAAAAAAGAGCCGGGTGTGGTGGCACACACTTGTAATCCCAGCATTTGGGAGGCTGAGACCGGAGGATCTGGGTTCGAGGCCAGCCTCAGCTACCTAGTGAGACCCTCCGCAACTTAGACCCCGTTTCAAAATAAAGAATAAAAAATAGGGCTGAGGGTATATCTCGGAGATAGAATGCCCCTGAGTTCAATCCCTAGTACGGCAAAAAAAAAAAATAGGGCTGGGGGTGTAGCTGGGAGGTAGAATGCCCCTGGGTTCCATCCCCAGTACTGCAAAAAAGAGATAAACAAATAAATAAAAATAAAGTAAACAAAATGGGATGGAATGTAGCTCAGTAGTAGAAAGCCCCTAGGTTTGACCCGCAGTTACACACACGCACACACCCCACGTCTTGAAGTCAGAGCCGGGGACTTTGGGTGTCGCCCTGATCCTGTCCCCTGTCCCGAGATGTGCCTTACCCTGAGCAAATAGCAGGGGAATGAAGGACAGTGACGGCCATAAAGCCACGCGACACCGCACACAGCCACGAGGCCAGCAACAACTGGGATGGCAGTAGCAGTTATTGGGCACCTGCTGCATACCCCGCACAGCACCACAGTGAAGTATCGTGCAGGACAAAACAGAAGCTTGGGAAACTTAGGAAGGCCCGAGTCCCTTCTCTCAGCCAACAGAACCTTTTCATGCATGCATGCAGGCATTTACTGAGCACCTACTGTATTCCAGGCCCCGCACGCACCCAGCACCTCAGAAGCCCCTCCCAACCCTCAGGCTGCGGGGGGAGGGGGGGTTGAGGATGACTATTAACTTCACCTCCGGGGCAGTGAGTGGGACTGGGGTGACCGCCCTGGAGGGGCGCCCCAGCTCCCCCAGGGCGGCAGAGCGGGCGGGGGGCACACGGGGCTGCACACGCGCGTGTGCACAGATGTGCACTGACCCTGGCGGTTCCCATCTATCTGGTGTGAGTCAGGGAGGGAGGGCGGCTCTGGCAGGAAGAGAGAGAGAGAGAGAGGGAGAGAGAGGGAGAGAGAGGGAGAGAGAGGCGCGGACCAAGAACGCTGACTCTGGAATTGCAGCTCGGTGATTTACGGGCGCCTGGCCCGAGCTCCAGGAGGCACCTCCGCGGCAGAGCGCGCGGGCGCGGACCGCAGAGAGACCCCCGGAGGGCGGTGCATGCTGGGGGCGCACAGGGACCCCCCCATCCAGCCCCGGCCCCGCCCCCAGCAGCTATGCTGTGCCCCCCCAGGCGGGCCTGCGCCCTCTCTGAGCCTCCTCTGAGTCTCAGCCCCTTCTCCTGGCTCAGAGGTGCCGGAGGACCGCCCCGCCGCGAGGGAGGGGAAGGAATGAAGGAAAAGAATGAATGGATGAGGGAGGGCCCGGCCAGGCGGGAGGCGGGAGGCGGCCCGGGGAATCCTCGGCTGCGGCCAACAAGGATTTGGCCCCAAACCCGGAATAACTAACGTGGCGGCGGGAGGGAGGGAGGCCCAGGGTGGGTCGGGAGGGGAGGCCGGCCTTCCCGCCCGCCCCGCAGGATTTATGGGAATAACGGCGGCTAGGCGCAGTCCCTTCTCAGGAGTAAAAGTGAAAAGCCGTTTGAGTCACTGGGACCGGGCCGGGGCTCCCAGAATCCTACGGGGCCGCACCCCCCCCCCCCCCGCAGGTCTGGGCTCCCCAGAAAGATCCGGGTCGGATCAGCTAAAAGGGAGCTATTTTAGGTTGGACTCAGGTTGTAAAATTAGCTGGGTAAGAGACCCAGAGAGACGGGGAGAGACAGGGGCCCGAGAGACAGAGAGAGGACCGGGGCAGAAAGTGGCAACACGCCCGCCAGGCAGGACAGACAGACAGACAGACAGATGGAATGCCAGGGAGAGAGGCAGAGATGGAGGGAAAGGAGAGACAGAGAGAGACTGAATGGGGGGGGGTATAAAAACAGAGACCACCACAGGAGACCCTGGGGACAGGGTTAAGGTGACTAGCCCAGCCGCCAGCTCCTCCTCTATGGTTTCCAGGAGGAGGGGGGTTCCGGCTCCCCTCCAGGACAGCAGAGGAAGCTTCCCAGGGGAGCTGTGCGCAGCGGGGACCCCCGCCCAAGCCTGGGGTCTCGCTGTGTCCCCTGCGTGGGTCTCTCTCCTGCACCTGGCAAGCAGAGATCTCACGGCCCAGCCTGTGACATTACTACCCAGAGCGCTCCTGGGCTGCCCCCTGCCCGCTCTTGGGGACACTGAGGCAAGGCTGGTGCGGCAAGTTCTCTGGGGTGAATCAGGGGCTGGGGTTCCCCGTGGGAGCCCCGCAGGAGCCCACCTCGTAGGCCCAGAGACATCAAAGCCTGCCCAAGGTCACACCGCATGCCCAACTCAAACCCTAGTTGTTTGGGGTGGGGGGTGGGAGTTTCAGGTAGACGCCTGCTTCAGGGGGACCCCTCTCCCCAAAAGCTGCTCAAAAGGGAAATTGAAGCTGGGAGAGGGGAGGGACTTGTCCAAGGTCACCCAGGAGATGATGGGGAAGACAGGCCGGCCTCAGTATTCCCTGCGGGGAGCGGGGGACTCCCCCAGATCCTACCCCATAATGGAGCAAATTGGGGAGCCCGACAGGGGTCCCCACCAATCAGTGCTGCCGAGTGCACCCCAGCCTTGCTGGCACAGCTGAGGAAGCCACATCATCCTTCTAAGTCAGCTCAGGGGAAACTGAGGAAGGAACCCACCAGCCTCAAAACCCGGCCAAATTGGACGCGAGCGGCCTGCAGAGGTGGATCCCGGGCCTGCGGTGGGGTGGGTCTGGGGGGCCGGCGCAGTGGGGGTCAGGGCCCCCCTCCCCACACCCCCTGGCCGTCGCACAAGGCTCAGCCTGGGAGGCGGCGGAGGGCAGGTGCGGCGCGGGGCGCAGAGCCGCAGTGCCCGCCAGACCCGCGGCCTCCTGCTCTTTCGCCCGCCGCGGCGGCCGCTCAATAATTCACGATCGATGCGGTGAAAATACCGGCGGTGGCGGGCGCCGGGGAGTGGGGGGCTCGGCGCCCCTCCCGCCCCCTCCCCCATGCACACGTGGGCCCGCCGTGGGGGGAGAGGGCCCGAGGGCGGGGGCGCCCCGCACCACCTGGGCGCCTCGGGAGCACGGAGAGGGGGTGCTCTTCCCCGCAGAGCTTGGGGGGGGGTCCCAGCGCCCAGCCAGGACCCCCCCATGCAGAGCCCCGTCTATGCCTCGGCGGGGAGGGGGGGTCCCCTGCCCGACCTTTGCTGCCCAGGGACTGGGAGGGCGAGGCTGCAGACCGAACCCCCAAATCCAGGAGGTGCAGGGGTCCCGAGAGTGGGGCAGGGTGGGGGGTCTCCACTCGGGAGGATCCAGGCCAGGCAGTCTTGGGTATGCGCCACCCGCCCTCCCCGGGACCCCGGCCCGCTCCGGGCTGGCGGGAGCCACGCGCGCCTTTCTGGTCCCGCCTTTTGCAGCGGGCGAGCTCCAGCTCGGAACTCGGGGGGCCGGGGGCGCGGGCGGGCGGGCGGGCGGGGGGCGCCTACCTGGGTCAGGCAGAGCGGGGACGAGTACATCCCGGGCGGGCGGCAGGGCGCGGAGCGGCGCGGAACTTACTGAGTCATTTGCCAGCCCCCTCCCTCCCCCGCGGCTCCAGCGCCGCCTCCCGCGGTCGCCCCGCTCCGGCCCGGCTCCCCTTCCCGCCCCTTCTCGCCGTCTCGGTCTCTGTCTCTCCTCCCCTCCCCCCCCAATTTCTCTCCCCTCCCACTTCTTCAACATCCAACTTTCAAAGAAACGAGGGAAA
>PVLC010048862.1:0-10629 GCA_004027655.1 Graphiurus murinus | reverse complement strand
GGAACTGGAAAACATTATGTTAAGTGAGATTAGTCAGTCACAAAAAGTTAAAAATCAAATGCTCTCCCTAATATGTGGAAGCTAGGGAGAAAATGGGACATAAGAGGGACTCCAGGTGAAGGAGAATTCTTAGGTGAACAAAAAATTTGACTTAATGGAAGGTAATGGGAGGAGGGGGGACACCCTAATGAGCATGATGCACTTACAAGATCACATCAAAGTCAATCACTAAACTGACCTGGAGATAGGGGGAGGGTGGGTGGGAATTGGGGAATGGTTAATGAGAAATATGTGCATGGATGTCTTTACCTGTACTAGCTTGTACCCAACAAAAATGTGTGATTAACCCTGTTGTACCCAAGAATTGTATAAAAATCCATGCTAAAAACTAAAAAAATAAAAAAAATAAAAATAAAAATAAATAAATAAATAAATAAGAAGATAAAACAGAAAAGTAGGAATTAAAAACTAGCTTTATTGCCTTGACAAAATTAGCCAAATGATTGAACTTGTCTATTTCAACATACTAGTTATAAAAATTAATTCAATCACTTAGATTTTCCTGTTAGTCAAATCCATTGAAATCTGGTATTAAATCTGAGATTCCTCAACTATCAACAAAAATAGGAGTCAGGAACTCCGTTATTCTCTATAAACTGTATGCATAAAAATTATGCCGATGCTTAATATTAATTTTCCTGGGAAAAAACTTATAATTTTTCAAGGCAATTCATGACCAATACACATTAAGAAAAGCCTATTCAATATAATCAGTTTGAATGATTATATTTGATACTTGTATATTTTATGCACACACATTCATACACATTTATATTAAAGAAACACTATTAATACTTAAAACGAAGTCTTTTTCTTTTGGGGACACAGCCATCCTACTAAATAAAGGAATGTCTATCCATTTTCTACTAAAGGGCATTCTTAGAATTGCCAGTTATAGTAATGTGTTGAGGGAAGAAGGGCATTGTTTCTGACACTTACTTTCTTTTAAAACAGAGTTTCTTTCTATTATTCTCCCCCAGTACCAGAGATTAAACCCAGTGGCACTCTACCACTAAGCTACATCCCCAGGCCTTTTTTATTTTGAGACATGGTCTCGCTAAGTTGCCCACACTGGACTTGAACTTGTGATTTTCCTTGCCTCAACTTCCCAAGTTGTTGGGATTACAGGCATGTACCACCAAGCCACTAGGCCTTAAAATAGAGAAATTTCTGAAAACAGTGTCAATGACCCATTTAATTGAATATCAATGCATATTAGTCATCTTTTTCAATGTAAATATAGACTTACAATAGGACATAGGCATGCAGGGAAATGCTATAATGATTACAATAATATCTTCCCTATTCATTTAATAAAACCAATTCCAAAACTGTAGAGTCCATGTTAGGAAACCTAACAAAATTCTACTTAATGATTTTAACTATCAAATAAATCATCCTTTTCTTTTCTTTTCTTTTCTTTTCTTTATTTTTGCGTACTCAGGGGCATTCTACCTCCAAGCGACACCCTCAGTCCTATTTTTTATTCTTTATTTTGAAACAGGGTCTCACTAAGTTTCGGAGAATCTCACTAAGCTGCTGAGACTGACCATGAACCTGTAATCCTCCTGTCTTAGCCTCCCACGTACTGGGATTACAAGTGTGCGCCAAGCCCAGCATCAAATAAATCATCTTTAAACACTGTAGGTAATTGTTTGGTTTGTTTTATTAGATCCTCAGCATTCTTAGACATGTTTTGCAAAGCACGGGTGAGTAACAATTTCATTTGTGGTGAAATAACTTTCTTAAGCCAAAGACTCATTGATTCACAAAAGAACTAACAGCTAGAAAAGTACCCCCATCCCCACAGCAGTCTCTTTGAGAAGCCACAGCCCCCCCCCCACCACTTATCTTTCTAGGGCTGCTTCAAACTCTGCTACACATTTCACACATTTTCTCATTTGTCTTCACAGCAGCCCCTCAAGAAAAAGATTGAACAGAAGCTACATTTCAGATGAGATGAGCAATTATTACCTAGACTTGCTTTCTGGGATGAACTGTTTTCCTGTTGCCAATACATTCCAGAGAAAGGGAAGAACTGGTTTAACTTCTCAGGCAGGTACACGGACTCTCAGACATTCTGTCATTCTGCTAGCATATTGGCTCTTCAGGGGATCGATTAAAAAGCAATTGAGCTATACAACCATGGGAGTAGGCTTCCTAAGTACAGAAGATGAAGACGCTCACTCAGCCATCCATTATATTAGAAATGAGAATGAACCCATGGATGAAAAAAAGCATTAAAACCTAATGGAAGAAGAAATAAATACTATGGAATTCAGAAGAGCTTGATCCTACATTGTTAGAAATAGAAAACATCTTAAATGACTGCTTTTCTTTGTACTCCTCCATTAAGGGCCAAATTATATGTTTGTATACTTTATTATGTTCTGGATATTGTCAACATTTCCTTTTAAAGAAGAGTCATTTGATTCTGGTACTGTGCCCAGTTAAACTTGTAGTATGAAAGCTGTTTTGGAAGCACTCCTCTTGCATTTATATAAAATAGGTAAAATATTAGAATTCTTATTTATACAAAGATAATATATGAATTTATACTACCTTGATAAAGGTAGTATAATGCGTTTAAAAATCTTGGCTAGAGATTAGTAAAATTGGAAGGTGTCATAAAAAAGGACAATATAGCCAGGCATGGTGGTGCACACTCGTAATCCCAGCGTTTGGGAGGCTGAGACCGGAGGATCCGGGTTCGCGGCCAGCCTCAGCTACTTAGTGAGGCACTCTGCAACTTAGTGAGACCCTGTTTCAAAATAAAGAATAAAAAATAGGACTGAGGATGTAGCTCAGAGGTAGAATGCCCCTGGGTTCAATCCCCAGTACCGCAAACAAACAAACAAAAAATAAAGGGCAATATAGACTATAGGAAATAAAAAGTTGAAAAATAAAAAAAACTGTGAAAGTGAGAGCAAACTTATTCATTCTAAATGAGTTCTGGACTCTGCCTAAAAGAACATGATAGGGGCTGGGAGAAGGTGAAAATGAGTCAGCTGAAACTATTCTCTTTTTTTTTTTTTTTTTTTTTTTTGCGGTACTGGGGATTGAACTCAGGGGCATTTTACCTCCAAGCTCTACCCCCAGCCCTATTTTTCTATTTTTTATTCTTTATTTTGAAATCGAGTCTCACTCAGTTGCGGAGTGTCTCACTAGGTATCTGAGGCTGGCCGCGAACCCAGATCCTCCGGTCTCAGCCTCCCAAATGCTGGGATTACAAGTGTGCGCCACCACGCCCGGCTTGAAACTATTCTCTTGGTCTTAAGATGGTTCACAGAAATACACAAGTGCAACTGACATCTAAAAGAAAAAGATATTTTATCAATGACATGGTTGAGAGTTGGGTATTGATTCTCCATGAGGCTCAAGTATAGGTTTTGAGAACTGTGAAGATGAAATGGATCCATGTATCAGACTGGTGATTGGTTTGACTAATTTTGAAATTACAAACCTATCAATAATAGTGAAGAGTTTAGGCTTTTGGGATAAATACATTAATACAATGCAGAAGGGAAATCCATTAAAATATTGTAGCCTAATAAAAATGCCCCTTGATATCAGTATAGCCTAATGGTTAAGAGCAGTTATGCTGAATATGAATTGACCAGCTTCTGCTCTGTCAATTTTTCCAAGTCCATGATCCTTTGTTTGAAACCTTGAAGCCAGAGAGACTTTGGATTTAGATTTTTTTGTGGTATTGAGAATCAAACCCAGGACCTTACATATTCTAAGCACATGCTCTACCACTGATCTCCTCTTTTTCAATTTAGAAAGAATCTAAGGCAATCTCTCTCTCTCTCTCTCTCTCTCTCTCTCTCCCCCCCCCTCTTTTTTTCCCCCAGTACACATCACTCAGACACATTATTTCAACAGAACATTCGAACTAATTGGGATAAAGGATATATATAGCCTCCTTTGGTTTAAGTCAGACTGTTTTCCTCTACCAGAATAGAAATTTGTGCAAGGCAGATTTCTACAATGGGCCTCATCTTGAGGTGTCCCTATTGCATGTACTGTGTAATCCTAGAGTGTGTATGGGGCCAGTGACTATGCAGGATATGACTCATGTTTTAATATAATAGTCCCCCTTTATCCATGGGGCTATGTTCCAAGACTCCCAAGGGATGCCAAACATGGCAGATAGTACTGAACTCTATATGCTATTTTTTCTTGTGTGTATATACCTATGATAAAATTCAATTTATAAATTAGGCACAGTAAGAGATTAACAATAACTAGTAAGAACCAGGCATGTTAGTACATGTCTATTGAGGTTTGAGACCAGTCTCAGCAACTTAGTGACATCCTCAGCAACTCAGCAAGACCCTGTTTCAAAATAAATGAAAAAGGGTTGAAAGTGTTGCTCAGGTGTTACTCAATCCCCAGCACACACACACACACACACACACACACACACACACACACACACACACACACAAACACACACACACAATGAATAATGACTAATAAGAAAATAGAACAATTAGAACTGAACAGGCGCACTGAGGTAGTATGACAGTTAATCTGATAATCTTCATGGCTACTGATAGACTATTGGTCAGGCAGTATATCTAGCATGGATATGCTGGACAAAGGGATGATTCAAATCTCAGGAAGGATGGAGAAGGCATAAAATTTTACCATGTTACTCAGAATGGCACAAAATTTAATTTGCATAAATTATTTATTTCTGGCATTTTCCATTTAATATTTCTGAATCAGAGCCAGTCATGGAGCAACTAAAACCACACAAAGCAAACCTGCACATAAGGGAGACAAGTGTATATAGCAAAGGTGAAAGGATTTGGGGTAGAATCAGCCTAATCATGTTCATGCATTTAAAGAAGATCTAGTTATCAGAGACTTGTATAGCACATTTTCTCATAGTGACTTTGAAGAAGCAAATCACCCAGAGTTTCACAGCTGCAAGGAAATGAATTCTACAAACAACATAGGAACTTGGAAGAAGACCCTAAACTTGATGAGATAATAGATGCTGCCTGGTGAGACTTGAGCAGAAGCCCCCGGGAGGTAGTGCCAAATTTGTTACCTGCAAAAACTATGGTAATAAATGTACATTATTTTAAGACCACAGCATTGTTGTACTTAGTTATACTGCATAGAAAACTAATATAAGGTCAGATCAAGTCTTGCTAGCAATTAATAACAAAAACAATTTAGTTCTTAGATATTACTGAATTTTGGAATTGTAAATAAGGACTTGAGTACCTGTAATTATATATTAGATAAAGTAATTAACAAATTAGTTGCTATGCACAAATTATTTATAGGCTATGAGTTTTGATTCCTTCATCTATAAAAGGAAGATAATAACCTACCTCATAGGATGTTGATGATAATTTTATTTGGGGGTGTACTGGGGATAGAACCCAGGGGCATTCTACCTCTGAGCTACACCCCCAGTCCTATTTTTTTGAAACAGGTTCTCACTAAGTTGCAGAAGGCCTCTAAAGTTGCTAAAGCTGACCATGAACCTTGGATCCTCCTGTCTCAGCCTCCCAAGTACTGGGATTACAAGCGTGTACCACCATGCCTGGCTATTGTTGATGAGAATTTAATAAAATAGAATATACACTTGATATAATAATTGGAGCCACCATTACTTAACATACTTATTATTAGTACTAGTATTAACTTCATACCATTTTATCTAAACCATGAATCACAACACTAGCTATACATTAAAATTATATGGGAACCTTTAAAATTAGCAGAGCCTGATCCAATTCCATATCACTTATATTAAGATTTCCAGTGATAGATCCAGTCCCATAGCAGTTTTATTTATTTATTTACTCATTTATTTATTATTTGTGATACTGAAGGTTGAAACTGCAAGTGCTCTACCTCTGAGATACATCCCAGTTCCATCTTATTTTAATTTTTAAAATATTATTTGGTACTGGAGATTGAATCCAGGGTTGCTCTACCTGAGCCACACCCCTAATCCTATTTTTTTAAACTTTTAAAGCAGAACTTCACTAAGTTGCTGAGGCTGGCCTCAAACTTGCAGCCCTTCTGTCTCAGCCTCGCAAGTTACAGGATTACAGGTGCACACCATCGTGGATAGCAACCATGGCAATTTTTAAAGCCTCCCAATGATAGTCACTCTCATTGAGAACTACTATTCTAAATACAATGTCACAGAAAATCCTGGTGGAGGGGGACATTTGACAAGCGGACATTTCTAAACAAATTTACCATCAATTGTTTAACTAGATATACTTCCCACATTACATAATAAATTGACATTCTTATAAATCTCTCTTATTTTAGTTCAGCAGATATGGGCTTAATTTCTTATAGTCTAATTAATCTTGGAAGAAGTCACAAATCATGAGTATAGCCCCCAGAAAACAAAAGACCAACATCAAACTTTAGATCTCAAATGCACCAAATGTCAGGCTCTTGCAGAGTACATCACTTTCTTTGTACCCTGGCTAATGACACCATTTTGACTAGGATCCTAAAATGAATAAACTAATTATGGACCAGGATCAGACTACCCATGACAATAAACTGACCCACTGTCAACTAAGAAGCAACCAAAATAATTTTGTATGGTTTCCCAGTTTAGAACCAAAAATAGTGCTACTATGAACATTCTAGTACATGTCTTTTGGTGAGTTTCTTATTTCTCCTAGAAATGCATCTAAAAGTGGAACTGTAGTATCATAATATATGCATATATCACATTCTGAAAGATGCAAAAATTAGTCTTAATTAAATCATGGGAACCATATATGCATGTTCAACTAAAACTAAAGAAGGAATTCAGTGTCCAAATAAATACAACCCAAACCTTGTATATTCTGAGACTTTTTTTTTTTTGGTGGTAGTGGGGATCAAACCCAGGTCCTCATGCATGCTAGGCAAGTGCTCTCCCTCTAAGCTACATCCCCAGCCCCCTAAATCTTGTGTTTTCTTTTACACTGATGCTATTGCAAAAGATTGTATTAAAAATTTTACTACATTGCATATGTTCTGCCAGTTTTATTTTTTCTAGAAATATGCAGACTAATTTATGTGAATTAATTTACATTGTACATATATGCATATCTCAGAATACCAGTATAATAAAAGCATCCTTGACTTTCTTTTTACATGGTTTAAAAAAAGAGAGAAGCTGGCATCTTAGAAAGGCCTACACTAAGCAGGACAAGTTTCTCCCTTACATAAACTGCTTGAGGCAGTGCAGGTCAAACTCATCTATATAATCCTGAATGTGTACCCCTGGTACATAAAAGATTCTGGCTAAATGTTTGTGGAATAAATGACTCCTCAAAAAGCCATGTCAGCAAATGCTCCTCTCGAGATATTCTTTTATGAAGTTGGTAGAAGGCTGGATCAAATTCAGGAAATCACCCTTCTAAGCCCTCCTTTGCTTATTAGAACTTCTAGCTTTAGAACTCAGCACTGACAACCTGACTACAGGTCCTGCCCCTCCTTGGGAGGCCAGAAAGGGCTTGAAACAAGAAATAAAAGAAAACAAATGTTTACATTTTACCCTGGGAACACAGATTGCTCACCTAAGCACCCAGTAAGTGCCATTTAATCTCAAGGTAGGATGGAGAAAAAAATCTGCTCCATAATGAATGTAGCTCAAGTAGTGCATGAGAAGAAGCAATGGTTAACACAGGGTACACCATCAAACACAGAAGCTTCTAGAAGCCTTGGCACATGCATATATGCTGCTACATTAACTGTGCTTGTTAAACAACTTGTATTTATCTTTTAAAATTGCCAAGAGTTATTTGGGTCAAATTTCGAATGTATGTTTTGGAAAGAACCAAACCCAGAACTCTAAGACAAAATACCTCAACTTTGTAAAATTTTAATATATTGTCTCCTCCAAACCAAACCAAACAAAACAAAACAAAAAAATTCACATTGTATGGTAAGTAGAAATTAGTGTGAGAAGGAAAATGTTCCAGGTCTGATAAAAAAGTAACTGTTCATACATTTATTGTGGATTCTCTGTTTCCTAGTGAAAAGAACAAAATTATAACATTAAAGAAACATTATCAGCCGGGCGTGGTGGCACACACGCTTGTAATCCCAGCATTCGGGAGGCTGAGACCAGAGGATCCGGGTTCGCGGCCAGCCTCAGCTACCTAGTGAGGCACTCCGCAACTTAGTGAGACTCGGTTTCAAAATAAAGAATAAAAAATAGGGCTGGGGGTATACCTCGGAGGTAGAATGCCCCTGAGTTCAATCCCCAGTACCGCAAAAAAAAAAAAAAAAAAAAAAAAAGAAAAAGAAACATTATCACCCAGGATTCTGCTATCTTAGCTCGACAGATATTTACATTTTTCCTTGTGCTTATAGTCTCTATTCAAATGTCATTTCTAATAAATAATGGTAATCCTGGTATTCATATGCTTTTTAAAATTTACTTTTCTCTATACACCATGATCCATAATATAACAAAGTCTAGATCAATCATAATTCTAAATACTTTATTACTGTGTGACCTTTAGACTATAGATAATTTTTTACTCTTTGTTTTGGCTTTAGAATTTTAACCCCCCCCTTTTTAGCATTCCTACTTGTATTGCTGTATATACTTTAGATACCTAGCAATAATGGTATGAAGAAAATCAGTGTGTACATATTTTTTGTTTATAAAAACAAATAACTTTCCTAAATAATTTTGCCAGGTCTACAAATTTAAATGGTCACAATATTAAAATTTAGAACAAATAGGACCCCCAATTAGGATACGACCCTTATTTTACCCATACCCATACAATATTGACGAATATCATCTACTAAGTAAAGATTACTCTGGCTATAGCTTTTCATAAAACAACGCATATTTTTAAATAACAAGTGTTTTAACACAGAAGAAAGGGGAAAAAAAGAACAAATGTTTACATTTTCAGATTGCCAGTAAGTCAGAAAATTTATCCAGGTTCAACAGTAAACTGGGGGAAATTCCTCATGAGAAATGAAAAAAAAGATTAATTTTTATTGAAAATATATCATGGTGCCATACTTTGTGCCTCTCAGCTATCATCTAATTTGATGCTATAAAATAATAGTTACTGCACCCATTTACAAATTAAAAATCAATATTAAGACTAGCTAAAGGTCACACAGATCCAAGGTAAAACAGAGTCTGACGTATCTGTATAATTAACTGTATTCTTAAGATATTATTTTATTTTTGACATATCAATATTGTCACAACATGAATATTTTGAAGTTCTATGGTTGTTACCATATATTCTTTTTCTTTTTGTGGTACTGGGGAAGGAACCCAGGGGCATTTTACCTCCAAGCTATAACCCCAGTCCTATTTTTATTCTTTATTTTGAAACAGGGTCTCACTAAGTTGCGATGGGCCTCACTAAGCAGCTGAGGCTGGCCGTGAACCCGGATCTCCTGTCTCAGTCTCCCAAGCACTGGGATTACAAGCATGCTCCCCTGCGCCTGGCTTATTTTTCTTTTTTAAAATTAGTTTGTTGGTGAAAAAGTGGCATACATGCAGAAAAGCACATTAACAGTAAACTTTAGCAAGATAAATAAATTCATATGGTTCACTCATCAAAAACCAGAAATTACCGATATCCCTGAAATGTCCCTTAGTGCTTTACTACAACACCAGAGATTAATTTTGCCTTCACAGATACTTTTTAATCTGGCAAAGCACTGATAATTCTTTGTGACCTCTATTCATTTAATTTCTGGTAGCTCTTCCTTTTTTTTTTTTCCCTGAAGATAGAAGTTCATCCCATGAGATCACGTCAAGGGAACCTGATGAAAATAGCAAAGTGCGATTGACAGTGGTTGGGACAGCCTTGGAATACCTGTCACTGAAACATACTACACTTACAAGAACATTGTTTCCTCTCTGCTCTTACAACTGCATCAAAACCAAAAGATTATGTTGCACTGAAAGTCACAGACAGTAGTTATATTCACATAAGAGGATCTATTTCTACTTAGTTCACTACCATCTGTTTTCATATTTTAAGTCAAAAGATTTATACATAAAACAATCTTATATAATTTGTAGCATACTACTTTACAGAGCAATTAATCCAAATGCTGATTATCTTTTCTAAGTGTATAGGGTTGTTTTGAAAAGGTAAGATACAAACTCTCAAATTCAATATTTTTTCAGTATAAATCATTTATACTGAAATCAATTGTTCTTCACAATTGAACAACTGAGAAGAACACTGCATATTCCATGTATAATACAATTTAATTTTAAAAATTAAATGTATTTTAGCTGATACATAAGCACATGAAAACTGTACAGTACCATGTGATATTTTGATACATGTGTAAATTGTGTAATATTTAAATCAGTTTAAATATATGTATGTCCTTATGCATTTATCATTGCTTAATGATGAAAGTATCTTTTCATCCAGCTTTTTGAAATGCACTGTATATTATTGCCTATAGTTACCCTACTGTGCTAAAGTACACCAGAACTTCTTACTTCTATTTCATTGTAACAATGCCCATGGAACAAATTTTCCCCATTGCTCCCTCCTATAATAAATTATTAATTGAAATATA
>PVLC010048861.1:0-10628 GCA_004027655.1 Graphiurus murinus | reverse complement strand
GTCTCAGCCTCCCGAATGCTGGGATTACAAGCGTGCGCCACCACGCCCGGCTCCCAGCCCTATTTTTTTTTTTTATTCTTTATTTTGAAACCGAGTCTCACTAAGTTGCGGAGTGCCTCACTAGGTAGCTGAGGCTGGCCGCGAACCCGGATCCTCTGGTCTCAGCCTCCCGAATGCTGGGATTACAAGCGTGCGCTACCACACCCGGCCTATGCTCTTATTTTTTAAAGAAGACACACATTTAAATACAAATCTAAAATATAGTCCCCTTAACCTAAAGAGCTATGCCCAAATCCTTCATTTATTAAAAAATAAAAAACTCTAAAATCATTTCACTTTTGTATGAAAAAAGATGTCTACTCCTTTAAAAGATACTATTTACAAACCTCATTCATTTTTTCTTCAAATTCAGCCAAAGCCTTGGAGCCTTTCTTTTTCTTTTCGAGTTGCTCTTTCACTTCTTCCCTTAAAAAACAGAATGTACAAATAAATTTCCAAGCACTTCAAATTAGAGGAATGCTAATAAACAAGCAAGGACTGGGGAGAAACTCACTGGTAGACTGCTTGTCTAGCATGTGTGGGCCCTAGGTTCAATCCTCAGCACACACACAAAAAAAGACAACAAAAATTTGATAAATAAATTCTTTATATTCTAACAGACCGCCATACTAATATTGTTATTTTTCAAATTTCTTTATTGACAAACATGTAAATCATAATAAAGCTTATCAGACAGTACTAATGATTCTTCTTCTAAATATGGATTATAAACTGGGCATGGTGGCGCATGCTTATAATATAATCTCAGTACTTGGGAGGCTGAGAAAGGAGGATCCAGGTTTGAGGCCAGCCTCAGCTACTTAGTGAGGCCTCTGCAACTTAGCGGGACCCTATTTCAAACTAAAGAATAAAAAATAGGGCTGGGGGTGTAGCTCAGAGGTAGAAAAAATAGGGCCGAGGGTGTAGCTTGAAGGTAGAACACCCCTGGGTTCAATCCCCTGTACTGCAAAAAACAAAACAACAACAACAAAAAAAACTAAATATGGATTATAAGAGGTTTTTTCCCAGTACTGGGGATTGAACCCAGGGGTGTTCTACCTTCAAGCTACACCCTCAGCCCTACTTTTTCTTTATTTTGGAACAGGATCTCACTAAGTCACAGAGGGCCTCACTAAGTTGCTGAGGCTGGCCATGAATCTGCGATCCTCCTGTCTCAGCCTCCCAAGTACTAGGATTACAAGAGTGTGCCACCGTGCCAGGCTCTACTACAGTTAACTAACACACCAAACATTTGAGTAGTTATATAGAATATGCACTATTTAAATACATTTTCACTTAATCCTCACAATAATCTGTGAGAAAAGGTAGTATATACTCTCATTTTACAGAAAAAGAACCTGAAACTTGGAGAAGGTAAGAAATATGCCTACGGTCATAAAGCTGATAGTTTTAGTGTTAGGATGAGCTTTGACTAAACTACTATATTAATAAATCTCCCACTTTATAATGGACCTGCCAGGTTTTCAGAGAAAAGTTAATATAGCATGAGTGAGTGTTTATTCTTACAAAGGCCTGCTTACAAAATTGGTCAGAGGTGGGCACATGGGAACTTGGATTTTGGAGGATTCTTACCATTCCTTCATTAAAAGTAGTTTAGAATATAATGCCAGTACTTGGAAGGCTGAGACAGGAGGATTGCAGTTTTGAGGCTAGCCTCAGCGCAAGGCCCTAAGCAACTTAGTGAGATCTTGTTTCAAAATAAAATAAAATAGGGCTGGGGGTGTAGCTCAGAAGTAGAATGCCCCTGGGTTCAATCCCCAGCCCCCCCCCCCAAAAAAAAGAGAGTAGCATAGTCTGTCTAAATTGTTTGTACAAACAACAAAGCTTAGACTAAATATCTATTTTCCTTCAGAAAATCTGGAATTTAATTTTTTAATGTTTATTTTTTGGTGCTGGGGATTGAACTCAGAGGTGTTCTGCTTCCAAGCTACTCCCCCCCCCCCCCCCGCAACCAGCCATTTTAATTTTGAAACAGGATCTCACTAAGTTGCTGAGGCTTTTCTAAAATCTCAGCCTCCTGTCTTAGTCTCCCAAGTGCTGGGATTACAGTTGTGTGCCACCATGCCTAGCTGTAAATTTGAAATTCTGAAATGTGACAGGCAGAATCTGACCAGCCCACAATAAAAACCCTGAGCCCCCTGGCTGGCAACATATTATGTGTTCTCACAACTCCTCGTGAAGGGAATTAAGTGTGTTTTGCATGATTCTGTTTTTTATTTTTTTTGTAGTACTATGGATTGAATCCAGGGGCATTCTACCTCCAAACTATACCCCCAGCCCTATTTTTATTCTTTAATTTGAAACAGTGTCCCATCCTCCTGTCTCAGCCTCCCAAATACTGGGATTACAAGTGTGCACCACCAGCCCCAGCTCACGATTCTGTTTAGAGTTCAATGGAAAGCTGTGCCTGGTTTTTCCTGGACTTTGCTCCATGTCCCTTTTACCTTTGCTGACTATGTCTGGCACCCTTGCACTATAGTAAATCTTACTAGGAGTATGACTATCCACTGAGACTCCTGGAAGTTCTCCTATGAATTAGCCAACCTGAGGGTTTTATTTTTGTTTTAAGAAGAATATAAGAGTCATTCTATGACTGGGCTATACCCCCAGTAGTTTTCATTTTAAAACAAGGTCTTGCTAAGTTGCTGTCTCAGTCTACCAAGTACTGGAATTACAGGTGTGCACCACTGCACCTGGTTTATGATGCTTTATTTACAAAAGATCAGAGCTTCTCAATGAGTTTTTCTAACTTAATGAAACACTAGTAGATAAAACTAGGAACAAGACAGAACATTATCCTTCAAATTCACCTTTTTGTGTGTGTGATTCTGGGGATTGAACCCAGGGATATTCTACCTCCGAGCTACACCACCAGCCCTTTTTATTTTTTGTTTTGAAACAAGGTCTCACTAGATTGCTGAGGCTGAGGGTCTCACTAAGTTGCTGAGGGTGGCCTTGAACCTTCAATCCTCCTATCTCAGCCTCCTAAGTGCTGGGATTACAGGCATGCACCCCCATGCTCAGCTTCAAATTCACTATTTTAAAATGGTTTTAAATACTGCAAGGTTGAGTAAAGTCATTTAGGGAATAGAGAAGACACTGGTATAAGAAAGCTACCTGGCAGTGCTTTAGTGATATTGGGTGGTGGGTTCTCAAATGTTGTCTTATAGCTGTGCATGTGTTGCAAACATTCAAAAGAAAGAACATGTCAAATATTACTTTCAAAACATCACTCTGGCACCAGGTCACTTGGCAATCATAAAAGTTGTAAGAATACTTTTAAAAGTTTATGAAAAGCTAATAGGTAAATTGTTTTACAAATACCAGGTAGGCCTTGGTCGATTTAGATAATCCTGGATCGTTGGCCCTGAAGACTGGATTGGACCCCTTGATCTGGCCATTGCTATCGGATTCATGTAGGCCTTGAGGAGAGAACACAAATTAGTTCCCCTAAAATAACCATTAAAAACGTAAAAGCTCACTTATATCAGATAACCTTAATTATAAATGCAAACTATATCCAACTAAGCATGAATAATTTGACTTTTAATTATAAAAATAAATTTATTCCTTTACTAAGCCTTGAAAGTATGTGAAGTAGGTAATATTTCATAGAAATTGTCTTTTAGTGTTGTTATGCCAGGTATTTGATTAAATAATGATACTTTTTACTTATTGATGGCTTTATAGTACTTTCTCCTAAGGCCCAATAAACCAGGCGAGGGTGATAACACTAATAAGTCAAGAAAGTCAATTCCAAAGCTAAAAAAGATGTAAACCTAAATTTATTGCTTAGTCTACTATCCCTGAAAATACTGTGCCATATTGATGGCAATTTTATTCACAGATTGTTAACATCAACGACAAAAAATAGGACTTCACGAAAATTAAAAACATGCATCAAAGGATATTATCAAAAGAATGGAAAGACAATCCACAGAATGGAATCAGTATTTGAGAGGATGACACAGGAGGATCACAGGTTTGAAGCCAGCCTCAGTCATTTAGCGAGGCTAACCATTTCAAAAGGCTAGTGAGACCCTGTTTCAAAATAAAAAAATAAAAAGGGCTGGGGGTCTAGCTTAGAGGTAGAATGTCCCTGAGTTCAATCCCAAGTACCAACCCCCCCCCCAAAAAAAAACAGAATGGGAATAATATTGCAAATCATATATCCAAAATATACAAAGAGCTATTACAGGTTAACAACAAAAACCCAAGTATAACCCAATTAAAAAATGGGCAAAGGGCTTGAATAGGATTTGTGTATCTCCTCCAAAGATAAATAGTCAAGCCAGGAGTGGTGACACATGCTTATAATTCCAGTACTTGGGAGGCTAAAACAGGAGGATCACAGGTTCAAGTCCAGCCTCACCAAGTTAGTAAGACTCTCAGCAACCTAGTAAGGTCCTGTTTCAAAACAAAGAATAAAAAAAGGACTGGGGGTATGGCTTGGAGGTAGAATGCCTCCAGTACCACAATAAACAAACAAACAAATAAGCAAGCAAGCAAATACATGAAAAATGTTTAACACCAATAGTCTTTAGGAAAATGCAAATAAAATAAAACAAACACTAAAACATGACATCTCATACCCATTAGGGTGGCTATTATCAAACAACAGAAAATCACAAAGATTGGAGACAATGTGGACAAACTGGAACTCTGGCGCTTTGCTGGTGGAAATATAAAATGGTGCAGCTGGCTGGGCATAGTGGGGCACGCCTGTAATTGTAGTACTTGGGAGGCTGAGACAGGAGCATTGCGGGTTCAAGGACAGTCTCAGCAAGTAGGGAGACTCTTCAACTGCGCAAAACTTTGTTTCAAAATAAAATCAGGCTGGGGGTTTAGCTCAGAGGTAGAATGCCCCTGGGTTCAATCCCCAGTACCACACATACACACACACACACACACACACACACACACACACACACACGAAAAAAAAAGAAAGAAAAGATAAAGTTAAACATAGAATTACTATATGATCACCAATTTCACTTCTGGGGGATTGAAAGCAGGAACTCAGGCACTTGTAACACAAGTGTTCATAGCAGAATTATTCACAACAGTCAAATGGTAGAATGGTGCAAATATCTACAGATGAATGGGTAAACATAATGTGGTGTATATAATACTATTCAGCTTAAAAAGGAATACAATTCTGATACAAACTATAACCTGAATGAGCCTTGAAAATATTATACAAAGTGAAATAAGATAAACACAAAAGGATACATATAATTTCACTTATTATGAGGTATCTAGAATAAGCAAATTCATAAAGACTGAAAGTAGAATAGAGGCTACAGGGCCTGGAGAGAAGAGAAGCTTGGGAGTTATTGCTTTGCTTTTGTGTTTGCTACCAGGGTTTGAACCCAGTAGCAGTGCTCTACAACTGAGCTATGTCCCAGTCCTTTTGTTATTCTATGAGAGGGTCTAGCTAAATTGCTCAGGAACCTACAATCCTGCTTCAGCCTCCCAAGCAGCTGTGATTATAGGCGTGCCACTGTGCCCAGTGGAATTATGGTTTACTAGGTATACTGCTTCTTGTTTGAGATGACAGTTCTGGAAACAGATAGTGGTTATGGTTATACAGCACTGTGAATGTATTTAATGTCACTGAACTATATACTTAAAGATGGGTAAAATGGTAAATTTTATGCTATGTATATTTTAGTTCAATAAAAATCTACAAAAAATTAAATTATGCTCTATCTCTATATATTATACTCACTATAACAAAAACACACATTTTAGAAATTTCAAAAATATATGGAGGAGCTGGACGTGGTGGTGCACACTTTGTAATCCCAGTACTTGGGAGGCTGAGATAAGGATCACAGGTTCAAGGACAGCCTCAGCCGGTAGTGAGACTCTCATCAACCTAGTGAGACCCTGTTTTCAAAAAAAATCCGAGCCGGGCGTGGTAGCACATGCTTGTAATCCCAGCATTTGGGAGGCTGAGTCCAGAGGATCTGGGGTCATGGCCAGCCTTACTCAGCTACCTAGTAAGGCACTCTGCAACTTAGTGAGACTCAGTTTCAAATTAAAGAATAAAAAATTGGGCTGGGGGTATAGCTCGAAGGTAGAGTGCCCCTGAGTTCAATCCCCAGTACCGCAAAAAGAAAAGAAAAGAAAAAAAAATTGGGCTGAGGGTGTAGCTCGAAGGTAGGATGCCTCTGAGTAAAACAAAAGGTTTCTTTGTTAATGAAGGCACTTAGCAAAGATATATTGTTTGATTAAAATTCACTTTGCGCTGGTTGTGGCGCCACACCCTTGTAATCCCAGTACTTGGGAGGCTGAGACAGGAGGATCACAGGTTCCAGGACAGCCTCAGCCAAGTAGTAAGACTCACATCAACCTAGCAAGAACCTGTTTCAAAATAGAAAAATAAAATAGGGCTAGGGGTAACTCAGAGGTAGAATGTCCCTTGGTTCATTCCCTAGTACCTCCTCCCACCCCTGCCCTAAATCCACTTTGCAACAGATATAAAATCTGACCTTTAATTCAGTCTCAACTTCTTTTGAGACAGGGTCTCACTAAACTGCCTAGGCAGGCCCCTGGAATTTGCAATCCTCCTGTCTCAGTTTTCTGTGTACTGGGATTATAGGCATGCTCCACCATGCCCAGCCAGTCTCAATCTCAATTTCCCCAAATTTAATTCAAGTCATCAAACATGCCAGGTGTGGTGGCACAAGCCTGTAATAGCAGTAACTGGGAGCCTGAGATAGTCTTCTGACAGGTTTGAGGCCACCTTCAGCAACTTGGTGAGACCCAGCTTCAAAATAAAAAGTAAAAAGGGCTGAGGGGTTGTAGCCTGGAGTAGAATGCCACTGGGTTCAATCTCCAGTACTAACAAATACATAAATAAAATATAATTCTACTTTTTTTTGGTAGTACTGGGGATGGAATCTAGGGGCATTCTACATCTAAGTTATACCCCCAGCCCTATTTTATTCTTTTATTTTGAAACAGGGTCTCACTAAGTTGTGGAAGCTGGCCCTGAACCCACAATCTTCCTGTCTCAGCCTTTCAACTAGGGGCTGAACCTGGGGGCATTCTTCCTCTGAACTGCACTCCCAGCCCTGTTTTTAATTCTTTGTTTTGAAACAGGGTCTCAGTAAGTTGTGGAGGGCCTCACTAAGTAGCAGAGGCTGGCTGTGAACCTGCGATCCTCCTGTCTCAGCTTCCCAAGTACTGGGATTATAAGCATGTGCTACCACACCTAGCTTCCCTACTTTTTATTTATTTATTTATTTTTTGCAGTACTAGGGATTGAACTCAGGGGTGTTTTACCTCTGAGCTATATGCCCAGCCCTATTTTTTATTCTTTATTTTGAAATCGGGTTTCACTAAGTTGCGGAGTGCCTCACTAGGTAGCTGAGGCTGGCCAAGAACCCGGATCCTCTGGTCTCAGCCTCCCGAATGCTGGGATTACATGCGTGCACCACCACGTCCAGCGCTTCCCTACTTTTTTTTTTTTTTTTTTTTTGAGGTACTGGGGATTGAACTCAGGGACATTCTACCTCCGAGCTATACCCCCAGCCCTATTTTTTTTATTCTTTATTTTGAAACCGAGTCTCACTAAGTTGTGGAGTGCCTCACTCGGTAGCTGATGCTGGCCTCGAACCCGGATCCTCCGGTCTCACCCTCCCGAATGCTGGGATTACAAGCATGCGCCACCACACCCGGCTCGCTTCCCTACTTTTTAAATGAAAATAATTTTGGCTGAAAATGATGAGAACAGTCAAGGTTAATTTTAAGGCCTTACTCCTATACCAAACATCCTAAAAGAAGCAAATGTATTTTAATAATCAAAATTTATAAAAATGACCATTAGTCAAATGTGGTGGTACTTGCCTGTAATCTCAGTACTTGGGAGTTGGATACAGGAGGATCACAGGTTTGAGGCCAGCCTCCGCAACTTAGCGAGGCCTGTTTCAAAATAAAAAATAAAAAGGTCTAGGGGTGTAGTTTGGTGGTAGCATGCCTCCAAGTTCAACCTCCAGTACCCTTCCCCCCCCAAAAGAAAGAGACCAATATTTCCACCTTGATAACAAATATAAGTTATATACATTCAGATTTCTCTGGTAGATAAAACAGTTTAAAACCACCATAAACAACAGATATTGAAAACAATTTCCATTTGTTTAATATAGCCTAATTACTTGGAATGAAAAACAAAACTCTGACATACTATAACAATAAGCAGAAAGAAATGCTAGGAGCTCCTAATGTCAGAGATGTTTAGAGAATCAGAACAAGATGTGGATATCAAATGCAATGTTAAAAATACAGGCATATGCCGGGCATGGTGGCACACGCTTGTAATCCCAGCATTCGGGAGGCTGAGACCGGAGGATCTGGGTTCGCAGCCAGCCTCAGCTACCTAGTGAGGCACTCCACAACTCAGTGAGACTCAGTTTCAAAACAAAGAATAAAAAATAGGGCTGGGGGTATAGCTTGGAGGTAGAATGCCTCTGAGTTCAATCCCCAGTACCGCAAAAAAAAAAAAAAAAAAAACAGGCATAGAATATTATATATATGCTATCGTACTCTCTGTGACTCTGTGGTCTGGTGTGAGGGTACCTGTAATCCCAGTACTTGGAAAGCTGAGATGGGAGGATCTTAGGTTCAGGGCCAGTCTCAGCTACTTAATGAGACCCTGTTTCAAAATAAAATAGGGCTAGAAGGAATGGCTTAGAGATAGAACCAAGTTCAATTCCCAGCACCCAAAATAAAACAAACTAACAAACAGACAAACTAACAAAAAACCTTTTATACACTCAAATACTTCAGTCACTTGTGCTGAGCAGTTGAGTCGGTGTGGAAGTATGACAAACCATGGAAATCGACACAGAGGAATTAACAACCCAACTGATAACACTGACTATTCTAACGAGTGGAAGAAAGCACAACATACAAGCTAAGGTCACCATTTGTAAAACAGGAATGTTATATCTATCACCTTCTCATTTCTTTGGCATCATGTCTTAATTTTAGTAGTACCTAGCAGTAAAAATATATATATATATATTTTTTTGCGGTACTGGGGATTGAACCCAGGGGCATTCTACCTCCGAGCTACACCCCCAGCCCTATTTTTTTTTATTCTTTATTTTGAAACCAGGTCTCACAAAGTTGCAGAGTGCCTCACTAGGTAGCTGAGGCTGGCCTCGAACCAGGATCCTCTGGTCTCAGCCTCCCAAATGCTGGGATTACAAGCGTGCGCCACCACGCCCGGCAGTAAAAATATTTTAAGTTTAAAATTGCGAACTGTGAAAAGCCGGGCGTGGTGGCGCATGCTTGTAATCCCAGCATTCGGGAGGCTGAGACCAGAGGATCCTGGTTCGAGGCCAGCCTCAGCTACCTAGTGAGGCACTCTGCAACTTAGTGAGACTTGGTTTCAAAATAAAGAATAAAAAATAGGGCTGGGGGTATAGCTTGGAGGTAGAATGCCCCTGAGTTCAATCCCCAGTACCGCAAAAAAAAAAAAAAAAAAAAAAATTGTGAACTGTGTTTATTTCCAAAGAGTGCAGATATATAAAAGAATGTTTACAACTAAATTATAAGAGCAAATACTAAAAACACCAAATCACCATCAAATTGAGATTCATTAAATATATTACAGTATGTACCACCAAAATGAAATACTATGTAGCTACTAGGAAAAAAAAAATAAGGTAGATCTACAGTTTCTGATAATGGTAAGATGTTCAAGATTTCTCAAGTGAAGAGTAAAACCAAGTTTCCCCCAAAATAAAAGATACTACTGTATTAAATAACGACTTTTTGGGGGTACTGAGGATTAAACTCAGGGGAATTCTACCTCTGAGCTATACCCCCAGCCCTTTTTATTTTTGGTTTCAAAATAGGGTCTCACTAGGTTGCTGAGAGGCTTGGTACACTGGCTGAGGATGTCTTCGAACCTGCAATCCTCTTGTCTTTGCCTCCCAAATACTAGGATTACAGGCATGTGCCATTGCACCAAACAAATAACTACGAATTTTTAAAAACCTGGATGTATGTGCACCAAATGTCGAAGGGAGACTTTCCCTTTTGCCACTTTGGATACTGGAGAAAAGAATTTTAAGTAATCCATTACCTTTATTAAAAAAAACAAAACAAAACAAAAAAAAAAACTGAACTGTGCTTTTATAAAAATTCACAGAGCCAGTTGTGATGGCATATGCTTGTAATCTCAGTACTTGGGAGACTGAGACAGAAGGATTGCAGGTTCACGGCCAGCCTCAGCTACTTAGTGAGACCTTCTAAAATTTAGTGAGACCCTGTTTCAAAATAAAGAAGAAAAAAATAAGGCTGAGCATGTAGCTAAGAGGTAGAATGCTCCTGGGTTTAATCCCTACTACCGCAAAAATAAATTAATTAATGATTAAAAATAAAAATCCAAGCCGGGCGTGGTGGCGCACGCTTGTAATCCCAGCATTCGGGAGGCTGAGACTGGAGGATCCGGGTTCGAAGTCAGCCTCAGCTACATAGTGAGGCACTCCACAACTTAGTGAGACCCGGTTTCAAAATAAAGAATAAAAAATAGGGCTGGGGGTGTAGCT